>CAUZXS010004053.1:0-2500 GCA_963585895.1 Sepioteuthis lessoniana | reverse complement strand
GGAAGTAACTCTAGTCCTCTTAGAAGTAATCTCCTCTGGCTGCAATGCACCCTTTGTACCATTCCAACAACTGCTGGAAGGCCTCATGTAAGTCCTGTTATATGAGTATGTCAATGACCTTTGTCACAGCCTCTTTCATTTCCTCAATTGTCTCATAACGACAGCCTCGAAGCTTAGGGAATAACCAAAGGTCACGGGAGGGTGATGAACTGTCTTGATGCCCATCTCAGTCAAATAGTCTGTGACAAGGATGGAGTTGTCAACTGGTGGAAATACTACTGTCCTGGTGGAAATACTACTGACACGATTTGAAGGGTACCGTCCTCTACCGATGGAATCTCTTCCTGAATTCCCTTAAAACCTCAACATAGTAACCCTAACCTTACTCTTTGGCCAATCATCTCTGGTGTTATGACTTCCTTACTCCTCCCACACCTCTCATAATTCCTCACAGACTCCCTGCCTTTCTCTTATGCCACTCAAAAACTGATGCTAGATTCATGCAAGATGCTCTAAAAGCAGTCTGAAGTATTCTATATGTTTTCGTGGTATTTTTTCCAAGTTTAAAACAGAAGTTTATTGCATATTATAGCATATTGCCAAAGCTGTGCAGGTGTATCGTTGACGGTAGCTATGGCTTTGTCATGCCCCACAGCTGTGCAGGCATATCATTGACAGTAGCTATGGCTTTGTCATGCCAAATAGCTTTGCGGGTGTATTGTTGACGGTAGCTATGGCTTTTCCGTGCAAAAGCTGTGCGGGCATATTGTTGACAGTAGCTATGACTTTGTTGTACCCCATAGCTGTGTGGGCGTATCGGACGGTAGCTATGGCTTTGCCGTGTCAAAGCTGTGCGGATGTGTCGGACGATAGGTAAGGCTGTGTCACGCCAAAGTTGTGTAGACATATCGTTGACGGTAGCTAAGGCTTTAGCGCTGCACAGCCAAATGGACGAGCGGAACCTTTAGAGCATATCAATGCGATTAAAAAAAAAAAGGAGAGTGAATCTACCACTAGAAGTGGGATTCAGCCTTGTAGCAAGGCAATTTGTAGAAAAAAAAAAAGAGGGGTGAATCTACCACTAGATGTGACGGTGAGGTGAATGCAACCACGATAACGTAGGATTCGACCTCGTGGAGCTAAGTGGCCCCTGAGAGCTTTCGCGTAGACCTCTGAAGTTTTCGCTGCCGAAGCCTTTTTGATATCAAAGAAAGGCAACACCACTTCTGTCACGCCACGTAAATAGAAAGTTCTTCAATAAAAAATGGACGTAGAAAATAAGTACTTCTTTAGCCTGGTATAGGCTAGTGAAGATAATTCCATTTTTATAGAATGATTTCTGGCAGAAGTGTTTTGCAAATGTTGATAAATGTTAATTTATCCCTTTCTTAGCTGTAACGGCCGGTTTGAGTCAAAAAAGGGCTTTGTCATTTCCGGCCGTACCCGGATGTAATTTTTCTAGGGCGAACAAGTAATCCGATCTGTTTGTTTGTAGGCAGGTCACAGCACACACACAAAGGCATATATATATATATATATATACACACACACACACACACACACGCATATATATATATATATATACACACACACACACACACAGGCATATATATATATATACACATACACACACATACACACTGTGACGGTTCAGTGGCAGTTATCTAGATGATTGGTGGGTTTTTGAGTCCTAGAAACAGCACTGAATCAACTGAAAGGAACAAAGGTCATGACCCAGACAGGGAAACAACATGTGATTGGTCGAAGAAGTTAGAATGTTTTTACCACCAAAAAGATAGAAATCAGTTGCAAGTCAGTTGCAAGCTTCACCAGAGAGGAGAAAAATCATCCATTTTACGAGGTCCAGTGAAAAGTGAAACTCTTGAGATCAACTGGCATAATGGAACTCGTCAACTCCATTGAACAAGAGAGAAAAGTTCAACGTAAATGAAGATGCGACATCATAAAAAAGAATAATGATGTATCTTGATTCGTTCATGAAGATTTAATGAATATATACAAAAAAAAAAGGAGCAAACTCAAATGAGGAAGTCCTTATTAAAAAAAGAAAAAGGTTAGTCAAGAATTGTCTTGTAAATGTTTGTGACCTAAAAGAAAGTTTGAATGTTTCTAAGATTTACTGGAATTCCTTCTCTAAAGGAAGTTATTGCGAGGAATTCGAGAGTGGCGAATACTAATTATATTCAAATGGAAATCATAAATAACATAAAGATCATTTGGAGCTTATTTCTAACCACAGAAATAATGAGTTAGAATTTATTATCATCTATAATAAATTACATGGGAGAAAATCCTTTCTGTTTAAGGATTTTATCAGGAACGTCTGAAGCGATATTTTGAAAGTTGTTTGTTAAGAGCAAGTCATGGTGGATAATATTTGTATCTGTTTAAAATTTGTAATCACTTTGAATATGAAGAGAAGATATTTTATCGTTTGCTAAAGGGACATAAAGCAAAATAAAATAAAGGGTGAAACGGG
>CAUZXS010004052.1:0-37500 GCA_963585895.1 Sepioteuthis lessoniana | reverse complement strand
TCAAAATTACCAGGATTGATTATGTTGTTGATTGACTGGAACCTCGCACAGGATGGACTGGTCTGAGGACTATTTAGAACGGCCCTTGATTATAATTATTTACATGAGTCGGCGTACCGTATTCTGTTTGAAATAAAATGTGTCTTATTTTTACAAATGTGTCGACTTTACTTTTTTCACGACACAACAGGTTGATTATAAAGGTTTCCAATGGTTGGTTGGGTTTTATAGCATATCAAGCCTTGTAGGTTATTTAATATCAAACTCTATTCATACATATGTATCAAACTCATATAATTCATTTAATTTTAGGCTATTTGGTTTAATGGCATATCAAGTCTTGATGGTTATTTGATGCCGAATCCTGTTCACACACACACATATATATATATATATATATATATATATATATATATATATATATATATATATATATGTCCCAGCTATGGGTTGAATAGTACCACTACTGTTCTTCTAGGTAAATGGCTTTGGCATTAAATAACCTACAAAAGCTAATATGCCATTCAACAAAGAATCCACACCAATCATATATATATATATGATTGTTAAGGGAATAGTTTGTAGATAATTCTATTTTTAAACGAGTTAGAGCTAATTTATTTCCACACAGTAAAATCGTTTGAAGTATTGCTGTTTGTTTGCACATAGGTAAATGGATTCAAGTTATATAACACTAACAGTTTTATTGGCACACAGTTAAGGGGTTTTGTTGTATTGCCGTGATGAAGGAAAAACCACAAAATTTGGCTATAAAATATAACTCTCTTTATTCTTTCTTGGGGTCAAAAGCTTCTAGGGTGTGAGTGAGACAGACAGTGGGAGGGAGACGAATACAGCCTGTCATATTGACCCATAACTTCTCTTGATCATAGCACGAGGTGTTATCTTTAAGATCCCACTAAGTACTTCTTCTGCTTCTCGGCCGGGGGGTACTCAAAGGCAATTAACGCCTGTCCACCATTGGTGTTCAAAGCGTAATTAAAAGCTTACGCTTGTCCATCAATAGTGTTCAAAGCGTGATTAAAAGCTTGTGGCTGTCCACCTTACCCAGCTGGCTGGGGCTGTAGAATACACCGACTGCTTCTCTGTAGAGGGGTAAGACCCCCAACAAGTGTCCTGGATATGACACTAAACAATTTGATGGTGAGGTTCCAGTAATGCTCGAGCTTAGGGATATGCGGAGTATCCCTTCATTACCATCGCTCCCAGGTCCACTCTGGACTGGAGTGGTAGCACCTGATAGGGCCCTATCTATGGGTCAAATAGAACTAAACTGTGTACTTACGTCAAGCTGACATAGAGCTGCTTTGAGATTTAACTGTTTCTAAACAAAAACTATACTTATACTAAACTGAATTGTTTGAAATTTAATTTGGCGTTAAATGACCCAAAAAGCGTTGATACGCTGTAAAACAAAACAACCAACCAACCTGCCAACCAACTAACTTGAGTGTCCACCAGTGGCGTCCAAAGCGTAATTAAAAGCTCCCGACTGCCAAACATTGGTATTCGAAGTCCAATTAAAAGTTTTCGTCTGACAACGTCTGACAACGTTGGTGTTCGAAACAGCAATTTACACCTCCCTTTTAAAATTACCAGAAAGGAAATAAACAAAATTATGATTATCGAAACATTATTATCAAAAATAAAAATAAGATTATCAAAATAAGATTACCAAAATAAGTCACCAGAAATATAAGGGATGAAGTTTGATTCTCTATAAAATTATAAAGTTGATAAATAAGCTTTCTAAATTGTCGAAGCGAAATTAAAAGCTTACGTCTGACATCATTGTGTAACGTAATGGCCGAGGGATTTCGGTTCATGCCTTTGAGTTTAGTTAGGCTGAGAAACTTTCGGCTTAGCACATGGGTTAGTTAGGTGCAAACCTTGATGTAGGTGGTAACGTGCGCGGGGCGGACGTGCCACTCAGAGATGTCACAATAGCCCGAGATGACGGAACGGGGTGACAGGGTGCGGGTGACGTCACGCACTGGAAGCGCGCGGAGGTTTGTGGGAGATTTGAAGAAAGTTAGGGAGTTGAAAACTAGATGCCGAAAGAGGAGGTTCGACTTTTGCGAGCTCGCCGAAGCAGGCGAATTTGCGCCCTACGGGTGCCGCACGAGATAGGGGCCAAATGAATAAGACAACATAGCGAGATTGTGTCTCTCCTCCTTACGTCGAAACCTTTAACTCAAAGTTAATAAAAAGGTTTCGTACCTGAACAAGAAGTCATTGCGTGCTTTCGAATTTCGACATTCCTATGTTCTATCGTTATGAACATTATATGTCCATTTCGCACATGGCGTTAATTGTGGCTATGGAACAATTGGTGTTCGAAGCGTAGTTAAAAGTTTACGTCTGCCAAGGTTGGTGTTCGAGAATTATGAAGATCCAAATCATAGCTAAAATAAACATGAATAACGGAATTGTCAAATAATAAGATTACCAAAATAAAATTATTAGTGTTTGTGAGATATTCAAAATCAGAACTATCTGAAAAAGCATTATCAATAATAGAATTATCAAAAATACGATTATTTCAAAACAGATTTATTAAAACTAAATTTACCATCATCAAATCTGAATCATCACAAATGATATTATTAGAAATAGAATTATCAAAAATAAAATTGTTATAAACAGAATGATCACAAACAATAATATCAAAAACGAGATTATCAGAAAAAGAATTAGCAAAAAGCAATATCATCAAAGCAAAATTATCAAAAATATCAAGAATAATATTATCAGAAATATAATTATCAAAAATTGAATCATCAAAAACAGAATTATCCCAAGAACAAATTAAAACAGCCTCGGGCAAGATTTATATGGCGCTACAAGGTTTTCAAAAATAAGCTTATCAAAAATAAAATTATCAAAAAAAGTTTATAAAAAAATGAATTATCAGAAATAAGCTTATCACAAAGCAATTCTGAAAAAATAAACTCATCAAAAACAAAATTACCAAGATGAAGCTTATCACAAAAAAATTATGAAAAATAGGCTTATAACAAAAAGAATTATCAAAAATAAGCTTATCACAAAACGAATTATCAAAAATAAGCTTATAAAAAATAGAATTCTCAAATATAAGATTATCAAAAATAGAATTCTCAAATATAAGATTATCAAAAATAGAATTCTCGAATAAATTATTATAAAAAATAGTATTCTTAAATATAAGATTATCAAAAGTAGAATTCTCACGTATAAGATTATCAAAAATAGAATTCTCAAACATAAGATTATCAAAAAAAGAATTCTCGAATAAAAGATTAATAAAAATAGCTTTCTCAAATATAAGATTATCAAAAATAGAATTCTCGAATAAATCATTATAAAAAATAGTATTCTCAAATATAAGATTATCAAAAATAGCATTCTCAAATATAAGATTATCAAAAAAAGAATTCTCGAATAAAAGATTATCAAAAATAGCACTCTAAAATATAAGATTATCAAAAATAGAATTCTCAAATATAAGATTATCAAAAATAGAATTCTCAAACATAATATTATCAAAAATAAAATTCTCAAATATAAGATTATTAAAAATAGGAGTATCGAAACGCAATCTGAAATCTTATATCTGCTTAGGTCGTTGCACAATTTAAAAACAAATAGAGGAGGCCTCCGTGGCGTAGTGGCTAGCGTGATGGACTGTCGCATCGTAATAAACGTGTTCGAATTCCAGTCGCGCTATTGAGTTCACTTTTGGACTAATGCCTTTAGGAAAAGTATAAACCTCCAGCTTTGCAATAAATAGTACCACTAGTGATCTTCAACAAAAATGGTTTTGGCAGTAAATGACCCGTTAAGTTTGATGTATCTTTAAAACAAAGAAAGCAAACCTAAGCAAGAATAGATAAAGACACATGATAAAGAAACAAATTCGAAAAAACGAAATACTGTCTTTTATTTTAGTAAACTGACATATACAATATTCTAGAATACCTCTAAATAGAGACTTCATCATAAGTTCCAAAAAGCGCTTTTTTTTTCGGTCATGTCTCATCAGAGAACTCTCTGACAGAAGCAAGCAATAACGTGGAATAGATCTAGGGAGTCGATGACTTAGAGACTCTATCATAGACTTTTCTGATGAGACGTGATCAGAAAAAAAGGACTTTTTTAAAAAATAGAACTAATGACGTATGTCTTTTATTTATAAATCGTTCTATTTATTATCTATTTATCTATCGCATCATGAAATTGGAATCGTTATAAGTCTGAAATTTCCGCTTGTTTCACACCAACTATACAGCACCAATTTGGTTTGGTTTGGTTTGGTTTGGTTTTATGGCATATCAACCTATATAGGTTATTTAACGCCAAATCAATTTTTATGTAAATAATCTGTTCTATTGAAAACAGTTCAGTTTAGCATAAGTACACAGTTTAATTGTCAAAAACATTTCCATTTCAAACTATTCAAGCAGTTATATGTTATAATTCGGTTAAGTGTAAATACAGTTTTAATGTCGAAAAACAGTTCTATTTGAAATACTTCAGTTAAGCATAAGCACGCAGTTTAAGTGTAAGTACGGTTTAATTGTCAAAAACGTTTCTATTTCAAGCTATTCAGTTTACTCAATTCAGTTTAGCATAAGTATGCTGTTAATTCTATTTAACCCATAGATAGGGCCCTATCAGGTGTTACCACTCCGGGCCAGAGTGGACCTGGGAGCGATGGCAATAAAGGGGTACTCCGCATTCCCCAAAGCTCCAGCACTGCTGGAACCCCACCATCAGATTGTTTAGTGTCATATCAGGACACTCGTGGGGGGGTCTTACCCCTCTGCTGAGAAGCAGTCGGTGTATTCTACTGCCCCAGCTGACTGGGCAAAGCACCAATTTGGTATCCCCAGATTCCTGATTGTTCCCAAAATAGAAAAGATTTCCTAATCGTAAACATTTTTATCCGTTCTTTATCGGATCAAAAGAAAACCAGAAATTTTCTTTGTGGACGAAATAAAAAAGTGTACTGAAAGTTTGGATAAAAACGTTTATAATGTTGAAAAAAAAAGTACTTATGGATC
Source organism: Sepioteuthis lessoniana (assembly GCA_963585895.1). Classification (NCBI taxonomy): domain Eukaryota; kingdom Metazoa; phylum Mollusca; class Cephalopoda; order Myopsida; family Loliginidae; genus Sepioteuthis; species Sepioteuthis lessoniana. Next base: position 32,434 of record CAUZXS010004052.1, on the reverse strand, counting down.
TATGTTACCGCAAAAAAGCCAAATTTTCCCGAGCGTTTCCGGGCCGATAACGGAAAGAATCGGAATATTCCGGAACGAAATTTAAGCAAGCAGATGATAAAATAAGTTAACCAATTTGTTGACAAAACGCATGGAGACCAAAAAAAAAAAAAAAAAAAATGGGAAAAAGACAATTTCTTATGGATTGTTACCAACCTTCTTAGGAGAAAAAGAATAAATCAACAGTCAATGTACGGTAATTTTAAATATGAAAAAAAATAGTTTGAATTTTTATTTTATCTATTTTTTGAGTGGGGTTGTGTAAATTTTTTTTGTCTTTTTAAATAATTTTTTTTGTATTTATGCACTTATTGTACCGTGCAGAAGTAATAACGTGTTAATTTAGAAATCCATTCTCACCATGGGGAGGGGGTGTTTTGTAACTATTCTGTACTTTCACGTAACAATTTAATAATAATCGAGGTCCTGCATTTGGTGTTACGGCATCTCCAGGCATAACTTTTCCTCATTTTTTTAGGAGGCAAGGATGCTCACATGCCCTGCAGCTTTTAATTTTGCCAATAAGGTTTTTTTCTTGGCAGAATTGGATCACCATTTCTGCACATAGGAGATTTTCGCTTAGCTGCGATAAATTCATGTTTACAATTGTTTGTAACTTAGTAAAAAATTGTTTAAATTATTTATCTTAAATTTGATTAGCTAGGGGTTTCGGCATATTCCGATTCTTTCCGGAAACGCTTGGAAAAAATCGGCTTTTTTGCGGCCACCTACAGCCTATCTTGAAAACTATGAAAATTAGACGAACTACACATACAGGACACTGCTGGAGAAGTAGGGACGAGCTCATAAGTGATGTACGCCTGTGAACCCCTTCACACGTACGAGTAAAGGCAGGACAACCAGCCCGAACCTACATACAGCAGATCTTTGCCGATACCTGATGTAGCCCAGAAGAACTGTCGGAAGCAATGGACGATAGGGAAGGGTGACGAGAGAGGGTCAGGGATATGCATGCTGATAGTGCGACATAATGATGATGATGATGATGATGATGATATAGTTGGAGAATTTATTGATCCGTCAACTTGTGACAATACCCCCCTCGCCCCCACACACGTCACATCAACCCTTCTAACCATTTCACTTCTTGGCCGGTGATCAACTAGAGGTTCCGAGGGGGGTAACGCACATTTCTTGCCACTACAAGAATACGATCGAGGGAACAGGGGAAAATAGTACAAACGAACAAACACGAACAATATGCTTAGGGTTTAACTCAAGAGCAGAAAGAGGAGTTATGCAACACTACATTTCCGTAGCACATATGGACTAACGCTAGCATGGATTACTAGCGAAAATTCCACAAAGCAACTGGAATGCCGACATCTTGACTCGATCTTCTTCGCTAGACCCTATCTTCTGCTACTGTGTCCGGAGTCGACTGCCTCTCGCCGTGTCCCGTCGCCAACTCTTTGTCCGCTCCTTTCTCCAACCAGTTCTCTTTTCGCCGCTCCCTTACCACTTCCGGACACGCCGAGATTTCAAGTCCGAAAACCCTTTGTCTGGTTTCGCGCCAAAACAGACATAGGAATCGTCTGCTTGGTGGGCCATCCATATAGTGTTACAAACTAACGATTGAAAATAGTTTCATTATTCTATCTGATCTAAAACTTTGTTTAAAGTATTGAAGACCTTATTTATCAGTCAGCGCTCATATTTCCTTTTGAAACTGGTTTAATAATTCTTTTTGGTTTAAAACTTGTTTTTATAGGATTGAATAATTTATTTATTAGCCAAACCTAAAACTTTATTTGGATGTCAAATTCATTATTCTATCTGATGTAAAACTTGTTTTTATAGAATAGAAGACTTTATTTATCAGTCAACCCTCATCCTTGACTTTGTAATCAGTTTCATTATTCTATCTGATGTAAAACTGGTTTTTATAGAATAGAAGACTTTATTTATCAGTCAACCCTCATCCTTGACTTTTTAACTGTTATATATTGACCCTCGACCGAGCCGTCAGTCAAGAGATCCAAATAAGCGGATGAACAGCGGAAGCAGGTGAACGTTAGAAAATAATATAACCAGGTGCCCGGGTCGTTCGAGTCAGTTGGGGACAGGATGCCGAAGTGAGAACCAGTTGCAGATTATGGGCTTTGGGCTCTTAGTGAACCCCGGTTTAGCAAACCAAGCCAAGATGCGACAGAAGTGCTGCTATGGTCGAGGAAGAACAGGGGTCAATATATCAACCCCCTCTTGTCTCCACTCATTTCTCACACAACAAACATCGCCCTTTCGATAATAAAGTGTGAGAGATTTATATTTTTATAAAGAAGTGTATACGTTCGTTATTAAAGTTGTCAATATCAGTTGATTTTGCTCCAATGTAAATTTGTATACGTGCAGTTGTATTACGGATATACAACGTAACCCTTTTCATTATTCTATCTGATGTAAAACTTGTTTTTTTTTTTATAGAATAGAAGACTTTATTTACCAGTCAACCCTCATCTTTGACTTTGTAATCAGTTTCATTATTTTATCTAATGTAAAACTTGTTTTTATAGAATAGAAGACTTTATTTATCAGTCAACTCTCATCCTTGACTTTGTAACTAGTTTCATTATTCTATCTGATGTAAAACTTGCTTTTATAGAATAGAAGACTTTATTTATCAGTCAACCCTCATCCTTGACTTTGTAATCAGTTTCATTATTCTATCTAATGTAAAACTTGTTTTTATAGAATAGAAGACTTTATATATCAGTCAACCCTCATCCTTGACTTTGTAACTAGTTTCATTATTCTATCTAATGTAAAACTTTTCCTGAATGAACCCCAGTAGAAATACTTTTTAAAAAGCACCGTGAAGTGTCTCGTAATTGATCAGATAACATGTTTCCTTTCGATATAAAAGCCAGAGTTCTTACCTCTGTAAAAGTTATAATTTCACAAGGTAATTTTTATAGAATGCTATATAATGAGCCAATTGAAAAGATTATAATGTTATCCAACATTATAACCAACAAACTCGAAAAGGCCGAAAACGTTTTAGTATTAATATAACAAATACCTCCAGAATAAAACCATGTTATAAAAATTTATCAAAAATAAGAGTTCTTTTCTTTTACATAGGAAAGTCCAAAAATTTACAATATTGTGATAACGTGAGGCACAATTCGTTAAGAATGCATGCTTTTGATGTGGTCATGAAGGCGATCAACCACTCAAGTCTGTGAGATGACAAAGTCGTTTGATACTCTCCGAGGGCTACTCATCAGATTTGAGTCTATGTCTCGGAGCACAGCCTTGGAATCCACGGTTTTTGGCCTTGCCCGACTGACGTAGTTTTTCTCTTGGAACTTTCCTTGAAATCGTTCTTCCTTTCTTCTTTTTTTTTCCTTTTTTTTTTACAGTTTGGTACTTCATGTTTTTCCTCTAATTTTTCTTTCTTTCTTTCTTTCTTTCTTTCTTTCTTTCTTTCTTTCTTTCTTTCAGCTTTTCTAGCAGTTATGCTCTCTTTGATTTTCTCTTATCTCTAGCTTGCTTCTTTCTTTCTTTCTTTCTTTCTTTTTTGCTGATAGATTCCACTTTGTTTCTCCCTTCTTTCCCACCCTCTCGGTTTTCGTTCTTCCATTTAATTTTCTTTCTTTCTTTCTTTCTTTCTTTCTTTCTTTCTTTCGTTCTTCTTCACTGCAGTTTGATTTTGTTTTTCTCTTATATCTTGTGGCCATTTTCTTTTATTTTATTCTTCCTTTCTTTCTTTTTATTTTCTTTTTTGTTGTTATGCTTTGTTTCTGTTTCTATTCTATTATTCCTAGTTCTATTCTTTCTTTCTTTCTTTCTTTCTTTCTTTCTTTCTTTACAGTTTGAATCTCTTTGTTTTCTTTTTCAACTTTTCTTTCTTTCTTTCTTTCTTTCTTTCTTTCTTTCTTACTTCTTTTTGTTCTTTTTGTTTCTTCTTTATTTTTTATAGTTAGACTCACCTGGTTTTCATGCTTATTCTTTCTTTTTTGTTTCTTTTTTTCTTTCTTTCTGTTTTTTCTTTTCTTTTCTTTTTTTTTTGGTCGTTAGGCTATCTTTGTTTTTATCGTTTCTTGTTCTTTCTTTCTTTCTTTCTTTCTTTCTTTCTTTATTTATTTATTTATTTATTTCTTCCGCGTAGTTAGATTCTCCTTGCTTTCCCCCTTATTTTTTCCCTTTGATTCTTCCTTCCTTCCTTCCTTCCTTCCTTCCTTCCTTCCTTTCTTTCTTTCTTCCTTCCTTCCTTCCTTCCTTTCTGTTTATTTAATCATTTACTTATTTTTGCAGTGAGATTCTCCTTGTTTTTTTCTTATTCTTTCTTTCTTCTTTTCTTTTTGATATACTCTCCTTGATTTTTATTTATTTCTCACAATATTTCTTTCTTTCTTTCTACCTTTTTGCAGATAAGCTCTCCTTTTCTTTTCTTATTCCACCTTCTTTCTTTCTTTCTTTCTTTCTTTTTTCTTGCAGATAAGCTCTCCTTTTCTTTTCTTATTCCACCTTCTTTCTTTCTTTCTTTCTTTCTTTCTTTTTTCTTGCAGATAAGCTCTCCTTTTCTTTTCTTATTCCACCTTCTTTCTTTCTTTCTTTCTTTCTTTCTTTTTTCTTGCAGATAAGCTCTCCTTTTCTTTTCTTATTCCACCTTCTTTCTTTCTTTCTTTCTTTTTTCTTGCAGATAAGCTCACCTTTTCTTTTCTCATTTCACCTCCTTTGTTTGTTTGTTTGTTTGTTTCTTTCTTTCTTTTTGCAGATAAGCTCTCCTTATTATTTCTTATTTCACCTTCTTTCTTCTTTTCTTTCTATCTTTTAATTCACTTTTTGCCCTGCAAAGTTCGGACAAGTTCAAAAGTTCCCGAATTAGACAAAGTTACTTGTTTATCTGTGCGACTTTCATATTACACATATAATGAAGTAATTCACAACATGTCAGCGCATCAGCTAGTTCGAAACTACCAATCACAGTAAGTAGATTCCATAACTTAAACTGCTTCGGTCGCATGAAATAGTGTCACAAAAATAATTAATAATTTTTAAAGCATCGGATTTGAAGTAAACTATGTAAAAATTACAAGCAATCCTTCAGCAAAACCTCCAGAAATTTAAAGAAAATAAAAGCCGAATTTTAAAACTATTCCAATATGAATGACACAACCAATGCTATGGTACAACACAGGAATGCATATGACCAGTCACGATTCAATTAATGTGTCCTATATATATATATATATATATATATATGTAAACGTAAAATTGGCTTTTCAATAACTACTACACCGAGGGGTAGAGGAGGGCACTACTCCTTCCCCTGGATTGCTCCACTTTAACCTTGATACGTATTTTATAATGCTGAGTGCTAAGCAAGGCGTTATCAAGAACCATTTTTTAAGCCTTTGGTATATCCCCGACCTAGGATTGAACCCCGATCTCCCGGACCATTGGTGAACACTCTCTTCTTCTTCTTCTTCTTCTTCTTCTTCTTCTTCTTCTTCTTCTTCTCTCTCTCTCTGTCTCTGTCTCTCTCTCTCTCTCCTTATATATATATATATATATATAAAATAAGTTTTGTATTCCATCCAACAAACTTTAATAAGCGAAATAGATCTATTATGGAAATGAATACGATTTCTAAATTTATTGTTTTTTAAACCCCAAAAATATATTTTGCTCGGCAGGTATATTTTGTATTAAAATGCCATGCACTGAGCATATATATATATATATATATATATATATATATATGTAATTATTTTTATGACTATTCTCGCTCTCTCTCTCTCTATATATATATATATATATATATATATATATATATATGTTTGACATAGAAAGCAACCAAAGGTAATAGAATGTTGATACATTTCTCATTTTGTTTCATTTTTTTTAAATGAATATAATTCAGAAGATATAACATCACGATGGCAATGTTAGTGGGTGATGTTGTATGTTCGGAATTATAGACCTATGAAGGTTTTCGAAATTTTATTGTATCTACTACGCAATAATATACACAGAGTGTATCTAGGTCAAATCAAGCATTGTCTTTCCCTATCTATCTATCTATCTATCTATCTATCTAAAGGATGTGGAAGCAAAATTACGAATATTCTTGTATAATAATAAACGAATCTAAAATGAAACTGATTAATTTCAATTTAAAAAAATCAACAAAATAAGAAGATAGACACAAAACAGTAAATTTAGTCAATATGGCCGCCATTTTTTTTTTCAGTTACTGTATCAACACGCCGTCGAAACAAGTTGCATGCTTTCAAAATAATTTCTTTAAACATTTTATTCCATTCATACTCAATAGCGAACCAATATTTGGATGGCAGATTATTCAACTAGATTCGTTTATTATTATACAAGAATATTCGTAATTTTGCTTCTGCACCCTCTTGATAGATAGATAGATAGATAGATAGATAAGAAGAGGGAGAAAGAGAAAAAGGAACAGGTATAGATAGATAGATGGATAGATAATGAATAGACTGTGATAGATAGATAGATTTGAACAGAATGAGATAGATAGATAGATAGATAGATAGATAAGAAGAGAGAGAAAGAGAAAAAGGAACAGGGATAGATAGATAGATAGATAGATAGATAGGGAAAGACAATGCTGGATTTGACCTAGATACACTAGGTGCATATTATTACGAAGTAGATACAATAAAATTATTGCGAACTTTTCATAGGTCGAGTGACGTGATAATATTCAAACTAGTCTACTGTATTGTATAGGCGAATACATGCTTCCGTTTATGTCTAAAGTATAAAAACAATTTCTTATCAATATTTGTTTTCTATGCCTCCTTAGTGATCTCTACTTTTTACTTTCTTCTTACATTAACTTAAAAAAAGAATCTTTGCACTGAACAAATACACTCGTTATACAATATCTATATACTGATTAAATTCAATCAAATAATTTATCTGACTGTTCCCCAAAAATTCCCTTTTAAATGTTGTTCTCATTATATTTTTAATATGGGGCTGTAGAATACACCAACTGCACCTCTGCAGAGGGGTAAGACTCCACCCAAATAAGTGTCCTGAATATGATACAAAACAATCTTATTGGGAGGTTCCAGCAATGTTGGAGCTTTGGGGAATGTAGAGTACCCCTTCATTGCCATAGCTCCTAGGTCCACTCTGGCCCGGAGTGGTAGCATCTGATAAGGGTTCTATCTATGGGTTAAATTGAACTATACCGCGATTCTTTCACAATGTTGATTTTGGCATTTAAACTGCGTATTCATGCTAAACTGAATTGTTTAAAATAGAACTGTTTTGACATTGGAATTGCGTACTACTGCTGAGCTGAATTGCTCGAAATAGAACTGTTTTGACGTCTAAACTGTGTACTTATGCTGAACTGAATTATCTGAAATAAAACTGTTTGACATTTAACTTTATGTATTGCCCAGTCGGCTGGGGCTGTAGAATACGCCTACTGCGCCTCTGCAGAGGGGTAAGACTCCACCCAAATAAGTGTCCTGGATATTATACAAAACAATCTGATGGTGAGGTTCCAGCAATGTTGGAGCTTTGGGGAATGTAGAGTACCCCTTCATTGCCATAGCTCCTAGGTCCACTCTGGCCCAGAGTGGTAGCATCTGATAAGGGTCCTATCTATGAGTTAAATAGAACTAAACCGTGATTCTTTCACTATACTGATTTTAGCATTTAAACTGCGTATTTATGCTAAACTGAATTGTTTAAAATAGAACTGTTTTGACATTGGAATTGCGTACTAGTGCTGAGCTGAATTGCTCGAAATAGAACTGTTTTGACGTCTAAACTGTGACTCCACCCAAATAAGTGTCCTGGATATGACACTAAACCTGATGGTGAGGTTCCAGTGATGCTAGAGCTTTGGGGAATGCAGAGCACCCCTTCATTGCCATTGCTCCGAAATCCATTCTGGCCTGGAATGGTAGCACTTGATAGGGCCCTATCTATGGGTTAAATAAAACTAATTGCATACTTATGCGAAACTGAATTGTTTCGATTAGAACTGTTTGACTAAATTGAATAGCTTGAAATTGAAATGCTTTTCACCATTAAACTGTACTTACATTTAAACTGCGTGCTTATGCTAAACTGAATTATTTGAAATGGAACTGTTTTTTGACATTGAAACTGTACTTAATCTAAACTGAATTATTTAATATAGAACTGCTTTGATATTCAATTGTGTGTAAACAAAATCTGTACTTATACTAAACTGAATTAGCTGAATTAGAACTGTTTGATTAAACATAATAGCTTGAAATAGAAATGTCTTTGACAATTAAACAGTGTACTCATGTTAAACTGTATGGTTTGAAATAGAACTGATTATTTGCATAAAAATGGATTTGGCGTTAAATGACCTACAAAGGTTGATATGACATAAAACCCAAACAACCAACCACAAACCAATACAATCTTAAGATTTTATCCACAATTGCAGTTTTTGATTGATTAGGCATTTGTTTCTAAAATATATTCTATTAGCAAAAAAAAAATTTAACTGGTGAGTAGACTTTGTTCTTGAAATCTGTCTTGACTGTAAATCTCTCTCTCTCTCTCTCTCTCTATCTATCTATCTATCTATCTATATTTACCAAATCCTCCGCTCGGGCAGGATATGACACAAGGTCAATTTTTAAGTGAACTCGTGTCGCCCTGTCCATTTCCTACGACGATAACCATTACACCACGGGCACCTCCTATCTATCTATCTATCTATCTATCTATCTATAACCCTTTTTCTCATTTTCCTCTCCTCTTTTACTCTTTTTTATTATTCTTGTCACTCTTCTTTGTTCGTTGGGGGGGGCTGTAGAATACACTGACTACATCTCTGCAGAGGGGTAAGACCCCTCCAACGAGTGTCCTAGATATGACATTAAACAATCTGGTGGTGAGGCTCCAGTAATGCTGGAGCTTTGGGGAATTCGAAGTTCCCCTTCATTGCCATCGTTCCCAGATCCACTCTGACCCGGAGTGGTAGCACCTGATAGGGTCCTATCTATGGGTCAAATAGAATTAAACTATGTATTTATGCTCAACTGAATTGTTTGAAATAGAACTGCTTTAACATTTAAACAGCGTACTAATACTAAACGGAACTGTTTGAAATAGAACTCTCAGAACTTTTGCTAAACTGAATTACTTGAAATAAAACTATTTTTATGTTGAAACTGTGTACTTATGCTAAAATGAATTGTTTGGAATAAAACTGTTTTTACATTTAACTTAACTGTTTTGTCATTTTATAATTTGTAAACAAAAACTATACTTATACAAAACAGAATTGTTTTAAATCATTTCGGTGTTAAATTATCCGAAAAGGGTTGATATGCTGTAAAACAAAACAATCAACCAACCAACCAACCAACCAACCAATCAATCTTATTTTGTTTGTAAGTATCAGAAAAGGGTTTGTTGATACACCCCTTATTGGGTAACTTGAGGATGGTCTGTTTTTTTCTCCAATACAAAACCAGGCAAATCAACGAGAACATTGAATATATATATATATATATATATATATATATATATATATATATATATGTGTGTGTGTGTGTGTGTGTGTGTGTGTGTGTGTATGTGTGTGTGTGTGTGTGTGAATATCATAATTTCCTCGTGTCCATGAGAAAATGAAAGAAAGAAAGAAAGAAAGAAAGAAAAAAAAGAGAAAAAAACCACAAGCAGAGGCTAGTAGAAAGAAAGAAAGAAAGAAAGAAAGAAAGAAAGAAAGAAAGAAAGAAAGAAAGAAGAGAAAAAACCACAAGCAGAGGCTAGTAGAAAGAAAGAAAGAAAGAAAGAAAGAAAGAAAGAAAGAAAGAAAGAAAGAAAGAAGAAGAGAAAAAACACAAGCAGAGGCTAGTAGAAAGAAAGAAAAATAGAAAGAAAGAAAGAAAGAAAAAAGAGAAAAAAACACAAGCAGAGGCTAGTAGAAAGAAAGAAAGAAAGAAAGAAAGAAAGAAAGAAAGAAAGAAAGAAAGAAAGAAGAGAAAAAAACACAAGCAGAGGCTAGTAGAAAGAAAGAAAGAAAGAAAGAAAGAAAGAAAGAAGAGAAAAAAACACAAGCAGAGGCTAGTAGAAAGAAAGAAAGAAAGAAAGAAAGAAAGAAAGAAGAGAAAAAACCGCAAGCAGAGGCTAGTAGAAAGAAAGAAAGAAAGAAAGAAAGAAAGAAAGAAAGGAAGAAAGAAAGAAAGAAAGAAAGATCAGAATGAATGTTCTAGGAGAAAAAAAAGAAGAGAAATACTCAAAATAAAGAAAGAAAGAAAGACGTGGAAAACATTTAAAGAGAAAAATATATATGTATTGGAAAGTCCAAGTCCATATCTTGCATCTTTTTTCTTTCTTCATTTTCCTCCACGCTCGGACATACTCTCTTTTTCGTTTTTTTTCCTTCCTCAAATCCCTCTTCCACTCCAACCCCTTCTCTCTCTCTCTCTCTCTCTCTCTCTCTCTCTCTCTCTCTCTTCTTGCAGGTCTTACCCAACGAGGTTCAAACGGTAGCCAATCTATAAAGTAAACAGCCAATCATTTGACAATCTCTTTCATCTCGTCTGACCGATGGCTATCACTCGGCATCTTTGTCCTCTTGCCGATTCTTTCATCGTTGTCCGACCCGATAACTCCGAGGAGGAGTAGACGGAGGAGAAGCAGGAGGAGTTGAAGGAGGAGGAAGGGAAAGAGAGACGCTCTGCCGCAACACGGACGATCAGAACGGAATTTATTCATACCTATAATTATTTTGAAAAGTATACAGATAATATCGACAATTCCACAGTCCCAGCGCGGTCCTTGTTTCCTTTCATAATTATAAAATAAAATAAAAATTATATATATATATATATATATAAATGCGCAATAATCGGAGGAACAATTTTCAAAATGGCTGCCGATATATTAGGAAAAAATGTATTTTTGGTGAAAAGCTTTTTAACGAGCAAGTAGCTGAAAGTGTGGCGCCGGATGTTAGAGTTCGAGTTCAGATATTAGGTTTGTGCAAAAGTTTACAGCACCCAAGACGAGATGCTCGGTAGGAAAAAAAGTTAATTCTTTTAAGATAAATTTTAAGTTTTAAAAACTTTTGGATACAGCCAATGAAATTCCGGGTTTCAAATGCTAATTTTGCAAATCTCGTTGGGCTTCCTAGTTGGCGCAATACAATCTTTCTACCAAATATTTTATCATTATCGAATCCATTTGGCGATAGTGCATTCTAAGTGAAGAAGTCGTGTGTCTAAATTTCGCCCTACTCTTTCTTTCTTTTACATTGTCTCACTCTTTCTTTCTTTCTTTCACATTGTCTCTTTCTTTCTTTCTTTCTTTCTTTAACATTATCTCACTCTTTCCTTTTCCTTTTTTCTTAAGAAAGAAAGAAAGATAGAAAGAAAGATCGAAACAAATGTTCTTGGAGAAAAAAAAAAAGAAAATTAGTCAAAAGAAAGAAAGAAAGAAAAGAAGGAAGAAAGAAAGACGTGGAAAACATTTCTTTAATTGCTTTGTTTTGTTTTTTTTCATTGATATTTACCCACAATCTTTTTCTTTAACATTTCACGACTCTTCTTTCTTTCTTTCTTTCTTTTTTTAAAGATATCCCCACTCATCCTTCTCTTTCTTTCTTTCTATCTTTCTTTCTTTCTTTCTTAATGTCAGTATACTCTTTCTCATTCCTCTTTTTCATTTGTTAGTAAAGTTTCTTTTTTTTTCTTAAACATCTCACAATCCTTTTTCCTTGTTTCTTTTTTTCTTCTTTCCTTGATATCTCCCTTCTATTCCTTTCTTTCTTTCTTTCTTTCTTTCTTTCTTTCTTTTCTTTCTTTCTTTTTTTCTTTCTTTCTTTCTTTCTTTCTGGATATTTTACAACTCATTTTTCATTCTTTATTCTTTTCTCCTTATTCTTTTTCTACTTAAATATCTGTCGACTCTTTCTTTTTTCTTTCTTTCTTTCTTTCTTTTTTTTCTTTCTTTCTGGATATTTTACAACTCATTTTTCTTTCTTTATTCTTTTCTCCTTATTCTTTTTCTACTTTAATATCTGTACACTCTTTCCTTCTTTCTTTCTTTCTTTCTTTCTTTCTTTCTTAATACTTCCCTGGATTTCTTTTCCTTTTTTCTTTCTTTCTTTCTTCTTGAAATGTTACCACACTTTTTTCTTTTTCTCCACTCTTACCACTCCTTCTTCCTAAACATCTTGCCTCATTTTCTTTCTCTCTTTCTTTCTTTCTTTCTTTCTTTTTTTCTCTGTAACATCTTACCACTCTTTTTTCTTTTTTTCCTATTCCTTCTTCCAAAATGTTTTCTTTCTTTCTTTCATTCTTTCTTTCTGGATATTTTACAACTCATTTTTCATTCTTTATTCTTTTTTCCTTATTCTTTTTCTACTTTAATATCTGTCGACTATTTCTTTCTTGCTTTCTTTCTTTCTTTCTTTCTTTCTTTCTCAATACTTACCTGGATTTCTTTTCCTCTTTTCTTTCTTTCTTTCTTCTTGACATGTTACCACAATTTTTCTTTTTTTTCCACTCTTACCACTCCTTCTTCCGAAACATCTTGCCTCGTTTTCTTTCTTTCTTTCTTTCTTTCTTTCTTTCTTTCTTTCTTTCTTTCTTTTTCTCCGTAACATCTTACCACTCCTTTTTCTTTTTTTCCTATTCCTTCTTCCAAAATGTTTTCTTTCTTTCTTTCTTTCTTTCTTTCTTTCTCTGTAACATCATACCTCTCTTTTTTCTTTTTTTTTTTTTCCTTTCCCTTCTTCCAAGATATTTTTTCTTTCTTTCTTTCTTTTTGACCTAATTCTTATTCATGTCAATTCATACTTATCACACATACGATTACTCTATTTTTTTTTTTTTTTTTGTAATTATAGTTGTAAGTACGTTAGAAAAGGTCAGATTAATTATTAACGCCATGGAATTTCTGGGAATTCGAAAAATAATAGAAATTTCTTTTCTCAGAAATGCACACAAAATTTTACAACTTTCTGATCTAATTCCCCGAAAATTCTATGATTATTTTTCAGATTTTTTCGATTCTTTTATGACCGTAAAGAAAAGTTTTAAGTGCCATTATGGCCTTTAGCAAACTAAAAAACAAAAAACAAAAAAAAATGAGGCCTGTATTTACTTAAGACTAAATCCGAGAATATTTGTGTCTCAATCCTTAGTCACATATGGAAGTTGGTATTGGGAAGTTGTTGGTCTAGTTTTAGTTTCGACTTCATCCAACCCTGTTAACTAGTGACCTCCAACATCTAATGCAATAATGAATCCGATGCTCATTGAAACCAGGGAGGTTGAGCTACGTCTCTAAGAATAACAAAGATCTCTAATACTTTCCAAAGTTTTACTGCAAAACCCGGAAGGCAGGAAAATAGATTTGTCGTTAACTGATGTTCAATTTTGCTTTTCGTGAAAATCGTTTGATTGATTGATTCGATGGCAACCCATCTTGGGATATTTCATGGCAAGGGGCTCGGTAATTGCATTTATTGTACACCTATACTGATATTTTTTAGCTATTATTTCTGAAGACATTTTTTTGCTCAAACTTACCTAATATCCATATTTACCAACCCTTCCGCTCGAGCAGGATATGACACAAGGTCAATTTTTTAAGCGGTGTTTAACATGTTTGAATTCAGAGTTTTCCTTCTCCTAGACTAGTTGCCTCGCCAAGGCTGAAGAACCTAGTCTGCCCTACTCTTTACCCATAGCTGCAGGGATAATAATTAGATTCATACCTTTCCCAAGGGTATGAGTGCGATGTGAAATGCAATCAGTCTTGTCCAGGATTTGAACTTATCTAATACCAAGCTCTTGCTCGATTAGATGTAAATTTTCCTACAATCATTTGTATGTGTGTGTGTGTGTGTCACCAGGATTTGCATGAAGTCACTCATAAGGTTTGATATGCCATAAAGCTCAGCCAAAACTATTCTAACTGAATGATTAATAGTGAATAGAATTGTTAATATAAGATAAAAAAATACTTGAGGGAGTAAATGAGTTCTGACTTGTTTAAAAATGATGTTACCCACAAACTATCGGCTACAAATCATGTATATATATATATATATATATATAAACATACATACATACATATATATATACGTATGTATGTATATATAGATGTGTGTGTGTATATATAAATATATATATATATACTTATGTTTGTGTACAAGTTCGTTTGTCTATATATATATATATATCAATCTATCTATATATATATATATATATATACATGTGTGTGTGTGTGTGTGTGTGTGCAGGTTCGTTTGTATATATATATATATACATATATATACGTGTGTTTGCATGTTCGTTTGTATATATATATATAGATATATATGTGTGTATCGTTATGTATATATATATATATATATGTGTGTGTGTGTGTGTATACATATGTTTGTGTACAAGTTTGTTTGTCTGTATATATATATACATATACATATCAATCTATCTATTTATATATATGTACATATGTGTGTGTACATGTTCGTTTGTCTGTATATATATATATATATATATATATATATATGTTTATCTATATGTATATGTATATTCATATGTATATATATATATAAATAAATGTATAAATATGTGTGTATACAAGTTCGTTGGTCCCTATATATATATATATATATATATATATATATATATATATATATCAATCTATCTATCTATATATATATAGATGTGTGTATGTGTGTGAGATTGCACGTTCGTTTGTCTGTATATATATATATATATATATATATCTGTATATATAAATATGTATATCAATATGTATATATATATATATATATTCATATGTGTGTTTACATATATATATGTGTGTTTATATATATATATATGTATACATATGTGTGTTACAAATTCGTTTATATATATATATATATATATATATATATATGTAGATATATATATATATCAATCTATCTATATATATATATATATATATATACATATGTGTATGTGCATGTTCGTTTGCCTGTATATATATATATAAATATGTATAATCCTTTGTGATTGGTTTCGTTGTTTTTTCTTAAAGAAATATATAAATATGTATATACATATGTATATCTATCTCTCTCTATATATAAGTATACATCCGTGTGTTTACAAGTTCGTTTGTCTGTATATATATACATATATATGTATGTATATCTATCTCTCTCTATATACATATATGTTTATGTATCCCTACATATACGTATGTGTGTGTGTGCCTGTTCGTTTGTCTATATATATATATATATATATATATATATATATATGTATGACTTTTTAAGAAATGATTTTACCCACACACTATCGGCAACAAATCACATATATATATATATATATATATATATATATATATATATATATATATATATATATATATTGTCATCCACAGCAGACTGTTTAGTTGTATCCCAACTCTTCAGTTAGGCTAGACACGTAGGACGCTTGAAGCTTGGATCAAAACCAGCCCAACTTTACGTTAGACTTATTATCAGACCGCTCAGCCAACAAGCGTACCCCGTCAGCTAGGGAATTATAAGGGATTAAGTAGCAGTGTTCGTTGGTTTATATTTTATACCTTAACGGATACCAGATGACTCAATTCGTTCGAAGAGCTTTGCATTATACGAGGCCATAAAACTCAACCAAACCACACTCATGGACAAACAGATGATAAACATTCAATAGAATTATTTGTGTTGAATAACAATACTTGAAAACTTTTAACTCTGTGCAAGCAAAGGAGTTCTTACATTTGTCTGCGAATTGTTTGTATTTGATTAAAATACTTGATAAAAAAGGATTCCTTCTGTTAAACACCGTGCCACTGGCTTAATGGGTAGAATGTATGCCAATGGTCCGGGAGACCAGGATTCAATCCCCGGTTGAGCCATACAAAAGATTTTTAAAAATGGTACTTGATGCTGCTTTGCTTAACATTCAGTATTATAAGGTAAGGATCAAAGATCCTTACCTTATAATGCTGAGTGTTAAGCACTCCAGGGAGTTGAGCCCTCCCCTACACCTCTGTGTAGTAGCTATTGAAAAGGAAGCCATCCGGATACCCTCGACTTAGGTAGCCAACTTTACTTTTTACTGTTAAACAACAGTACTTGAAACCGTTCGACAGTATGTTAAGAAATAAGCTTTGATTCGTTTTAAACTAATGTCACCTACAAATTATTCGCTTACAAATTATATATTATTTATGTTCGTATATATATATATATATATATATAAACTGCTTTTGGAATGAAATAATTCACAAGGGTTGATATACCATTACACACAACCAGACCAAATCAAATCAGGTCTCAAGGACTTTCCTAAGTATTGCAGCGGATTTTAAAAGTACAGTGGACCGGATGTTCATGATTTGATTTCCACCTCCCCCATTCTCTTTTAAGTCATTTGCGACTGTTCCCAAGGCTCCAACTACAATTTGTACAACCGTCACTTTCAAGTTCCACAGGTTTTGTTCTCTAGCCAGATCCAAGAATTTGTCTACCTTTTCAGTTTTAAAAATTTTCATTACTATGGTCACCTGGAATGGCAAAATCCCCGAGAAGACAAATTCCTTTTTCTTGTTAGTCAATACAAGGTCTACCTTCTAAACGGGAATAGGTGGTCGGTTCGTATCTCAAAGTTCCAAAGAATTGAATACGATTCATTTTCTTGGACAGACTATGTTTCATGGTCTCTTGCACAATTACTAGTCGCAATTTCCTCCCCAACCATGAGGACCTATTCATTTTGTGCCAGATGGATACATTCGTTTGGTTTTATGGCATATCAAACATTGTTGATTATTTAATGCCAAATCCGATTTATATAAATATATCATCATCACCATGTGACGCTAACAGCACAGATATCCCGGACACTCTCTCGCCACCGCTCCCTATCGTCCATGGCGTTCGGCAGGTCTTCGGGGCTACATCCCGTATCTACACAGAGCTGCTGTATGTAGGTTCGAGCTGGTCGCTCTGCCTTTGCTTGTCCATGTGAAGGGGTTCACAGGAGTGCATCACTTATGAGCTTGTCCCTACTTCTCCAGTAGTGTCCCGTATGTGTGGCTCATCTGATTTTGATAGTTTTCGTGATGGGTTATAGGTGGCCGTACAGCTGCTGCTTTGAGGGGTGCTGCTTCCATGACTTGTTCAATATTGCTGGCAGCATTCTTGTGTGGTTGCCGTCAAGCTTTTTCTCCATCCGTTTGGTTAGCGTCCATGTAGAACATCCATATAGCAGTATCGAGACGACCGCTGCTTGGAAGAAACTGCGTTTTATTTATCGGTCAGTCCTAGCTTCCATATGACCGATAGCTTCTCGATAACTGTCCATGCCTTTGCAAGTCGCGTGTTATATATATATATATATATTATCTATAAATAGAATTCAACGAAGTTAAATTGTCTCAAGTATGGCTATGTATCACTAACGATTCAATTAAACTTCAGTTATTTGTTTACACACTTTTATATCATCAAACAGTTCTATTTCTAACAATTCAATTTAAGATTATTCATTTGTTTACAGTAGTGGTTTTCAAAGTGGGAGGTACCGCCCACGGGGGGGGATATGAATTTTCAGAGGAGCGCTGGCGAGTAAACAGTCGGATGGGGGCGTTGAAATTGTGAAGGGGGGGTTGGAACAATTACAGTAAAATGTGACGTTGGTGTTAGTGTTGGTAGAAAGGCCGGAAAAACGGGGCGATTTAATTAAGCGTGCCCCAGTAGCTGCAACTAGACGTACGTGCCACGTCTGTATCCAGAACTCTCTTCATAAAAGACAATTTTCCCCTGGTCACCGCCTTTACCTTTGTTTACTTCCTGTTTCTCGCTAAACTTTCTCGTTTCTCGTTAAACTTTAACTTTAAACAGGGTAGTTGTTAATGATTTCTCGTTCAGTTTAACAATTTATTTCATGTTCAATTCAAGGTGTTTGTGATTGAAAAATAAATGTTAACCATTTTTGTTTGTTAAAATTGTTTTTTATACTCTTCAAACTGTTTGTGATTGAAGAATCAACCAATTCTTATGACATTTAACATTACTGTCGTTCTGGTGTTTGTTGGAAGAGTGGGGCGCTGGCATTTTGGTCCGGCGGTAAAGGGGGTGGTGGCAAAAAAGTTTGAAAACCACTGGTTAAAATGTTAACCAATTCTATTTGACCCAAAGACAGGACCCTATCAAGTGCTACTACTCCGGAGCAATGACAATGAAGGGGCACTCTGCATTCCCCAAAACTCCATGACAAGAGTCTTACCATCGGATTGTTTAATGTCATATCTAGGTCATTCGTTGGGAGGGTACCCCTCTGCTGAGATACAGTCGGTGTATTCTACAGCCTCAGCCGACTGGGCTAGTTTATTATATGATCAACTGTTTTACCATATTTACCCAACCCCTCCGCTCGGACAGGATATGACACAAGGTCAATTTTTAAGCGGAGTTTAACAGGTTTGAATTCAGAGTTTTCCTTCTCCTAGACTAGTTGCCTCGCCAAGGCTGAAGAACCTAGTCTGCCCTACTATTTACCCATAGCTGGAGGGAGAATAATTGGATTCATAACTTTCCCAAGGGTATGAGTGCTATGCGAAATACAATCAGTCTCGTCCATGATTTGAACTCATGTCACCGTGCCCATTTCCTACGACGATAACCATTACACCACGACACAACTGTTTTACCTGTCACTACATGACTTACGATTATTATGTTATTTCTTGCAAGTTTTTCACTCCAACGGGACTGCGTGACGGTAAATTTCCTTGATTCTACAAGACTCTTCTAATTATTCTAGCCGGTCTTAACAATGCTGTAGCTTTCATAATCTCGATTCGTCCTCCGATTTCCCCTTACCAAGCCTTTGTGGACCGTTCCAAGTGCGCCAATATCAATTGGTATCACCATCACCGTAATGTACCACAGATTTCTTTGTTCCCTAACAAACGCCAAGTACTTTTCTATCATTTCACTTTCTTTGATTTTAAGTCTATGGTCAGCTGGGACAGAAAAGTCCACAATACCACATTTTATCTATTCATTTTTCATTGTTAAGTATCACAAGGTCTGGTCTTCCAGCCAAAATTAAGTGACATGTTTGTATCTAAAAGTTCCAGTTCATCATCATCATCATTATTATTTACTCCTTTAGAGTTTTTCACATCAGTGTTAGCTGATGGTTTTTCACTGGAGTTTGAGTGACAGCAAGTCTCCTCAAGTCTCCAGGACTCGTTTCAGGATTCTCACTATTCTCATCAATGCTGTGATTTGGATAGTTTCTACCCATCCGACAACTTCAAAGTCCTCCAGGCCTTTTAATAATTCTTTTAGTTATTGTGCCAAAAGCACCAATCACAATTGGCACGATCGTCACTTTCATGTTCCACAGCTTTTTCAATTCTCTAGCAAGGTCGAGGTACTTATCCTTTTTTTCACATTGCTTCAGATTTATTCTGTGTACTCCTTTGAGAGTTTTTCACACAAGCGCTAGCTGATGGTCTTTCTCAGGAGTTTGAGTGACAGCAAGTCTTCTCACGTCTCCTGGACTCTTCTCAATATTCTGGCCGATCTTAATAATACATTAGTATAGATGGTTTCCACTTTTCCTTTTATTTCCAATTTTTCTTGTCCCTTGATCAATCCTTTGGTGATTGTACCAAGAGTCCAAATTACAATTGGTATCACTGTCACTTTCATGTTCCACGGTTTTTTTCTGTTCCCTAGCAAGGTCTAGGTACTTATCTCTCTCTTTAGCTTCCTTCAATTTTACTCTGTGGTATGTCGGGACGGCAAATTCCACTCTTCGGCAGGTACTCTGTTTTCTGTTGACTATCACATACGCAGGTAGTCTGGCCGAGATTAGGAGTTCCTTTCTCCTGGACGGATTCTGGGTTGTGCATATACCACTTGTTGGCATGGTCAAATTTAAATTTCTTGCACAGTTCCCAGTGGATCACCTTTCCCATCAAGTTGTGTATAGTCTTATAATTAATATTATTATTATATATTAAGTATCATGACTGAAATGTTATTATGGTTAACATAGAAGTATATAGATAGGTTGACGATACTACATTGCTTTATCCATTTTCTTTTCTTTTCTTTTCTTTCTTTTAAATCAGGGAAATGTCTTTGTAATTAGTACTTAAGCGATGTACTTTATCTTCAAAATCCCCTGGCATTTCTCAATAGAAATCACATGCGGAAAAAACTTCGCAATAACCTTATTTACCCAACCCCTCCGCTCGGGCAGGATATGACACAAAGTCAATTTTTAAGCGGAGTTTAATAGGTTTGAATTCAGAGTTTTCCTTCTCCTAGACTAGTTGCCTCACCAAGGCAGAAGAACCTAGTCTGTCCTACTATTTACCCATAGCTGGAGGGAGAATAATTGGATTCATACCTTTCCCAAGGGTATTAGTGCTATGAGAAATGCAATCAGTCTCGTCCAAGATTTGAACTCGTGTCGCCGTGTCCATATCCTACGACGATAACCATTACACCACTTCGCAATAACCATTTTTGGTGAGAAATCATTTTCAAATGAAATTCCGGTGGAGCAGAGCTTCTTTTTTTTTTTTACCTGAACACATAAGAAGCACACTTCCTGCGGGGCACCCCACAACAAAACGACCTTTTGTTACAATCAAACACCGTGTTGAGGTTGGTTTAATCTCGAAATCATTTTCAACCTTAAAATTATCATTGTGAACTTTTGCAAATTCCCTAATTTTCAATCACGAACAGGTTTTGTTTTTTTTGGTGGGGGCATTTCGTAAAGCCCTCTTCAGAATTTGAACACGTATCGCCAATTATATTTTCAAAGCTCGCATATCTATGCGCATGTGTGTTTGTTAGTATATGTGTATATGTATGTGTGTATATATGTTTGTCTATATCCATGTCCGTATATGTGTGGAAATGTTTGTGTCGGCTGTTATTGTATGTGAACGACTTAACAGACGGAGAAGATTGATTGGGCAGTTTTCCTGTCGCCTAAATGTATCCATCCGCAGGACAAGGCAAATTACTCAACAGCAATAAATCTCCATATTATGCTTACGCAACTTAAAATAACACCTCTTATTTAGTCCAGATATATTTTGAGAACTGGCCTGCTGAAAAGCGCATAGCAGTTAAATTTATGACGTCACTCATTTTCTCCTTTTTTATAAGCCAGACATTTACGCGTGTATTATATAGTAACCTGATTGGTGGAGTGATTGCACAGCATCTCCATCATTTGTAGTCCAGGCGGCTAGGGCAGTAGAATACACCGACAACAATAACTCCTCCCTAACAAGTTTCGTGGATATGGCACTAAACTATTTGATGGTGAGGCTCAAGTCCAGGAGCTTTGGGGAATTTGGAGTAGTCTTCATTGGTCCGAAGTCCCCTCAAACCCGTAGTTGTACTACCAACTAGGATCTCCGCTGTGGTTCAAAGAGAAATATCTAATCATTTCTATACATGAAGCAATTCAAATGCGTGGAAACGAATAAATAAGTTATTGTTATTGTTGTTGTTGTTGTTGTTGTTGGCAAGCGTAGTCGAGGGTAACCTAAAGGCTCCCTTTTCAATAACTACTACGCCAAGGTGTAAGGGAAGGCTCGTCTCCTTTCCCTGGATTATTCCACTTTACACATGATCCCTACCTTATAATCCTGAGTGTTAAGCAAGGAAGCATCAAATACCATTTTTTGAGTCTTTGGTATGACTCTACCCGGGATTAACCCCCGGTCCATTGGTCAACACTCTATCGACTTAGCCAACGGGATATTTAAAACGATTTTGTGTTCTCCTTATGACATTAAATTGCATGTGCTGGTAAGGCTCCAGTCCTAGAGCTTTGGGGAATGTGGAGTACCCTTCATTTATATTACTCCCAGGTCCACTCTGACTCGAAGTGGTAGTACCTGTTAGACTCCTATGAATGAATCAAATAGAACAATTTAATCATTGTCTATACTTGAAATCATTTAACTATGAGCATACTAATGATTGATGTTAAACTGAATTATCAGTATTGGATAGCAATGCTTGACACCATTTAACTATGTGCAAACAAATAAGCTATGTTTCGTTTTAAAATGTTACTACAAACTATATATATATACGCATGTGAGTGTGATATATATATAGAGAGAGAGAGACGTATGTGTGTGTGTGTGTGTGTGTGTGTGTGAAAAAATTGGTATTAAATAACCCGCAAGGGTTGATATGCCATAAATCATTTCTTTGTGCTAGTTTCGCTTTGTAAGGACGAAGAATCTCCTTCTGGCTTGAAGCGATTGATTTTAACGGCATTGGAACCCGTCGAGGGTTATTTTATGCCAATCGTTTAGAGAATCGTATTCATTGTACATTTTTATTTACATTTTTATGCATGTTTAACTGGCTTAAATTAAGAGTTTTCCTTCTCCTAGATTGGTTGCCAAGACAAAAGAAGCCAACATGCCCCACTATTTACCCACAGCTGGTGGGAAAATATTTGGATTCATATCTTTCCCAAGGGTATTAGTGCAATTTGAAATGTAAGCTGTCTCTATCAGGATCTGAACTCGTGTGGGTGTGTCCACTTTCAAGGACGCTAACCATTACACCATGGTACATCCACTTCTTACATCTTTTATGTAAATGTTTCCTTAGAATATTTTGAACCCAATTATATGATATCAAATATTACTAATTTGCATACAGTTAAATCGTTTCAAATATTCGAAACTACGCTTAGCAAAGACAGTAGACAGCAAGAAATGAATAGGGTCTTAATGGCGCTTGGCTTTCTAGTGTGCAGGTAAAATTATCTGAGACATTATCATCATCATCATCATGTCGTGCCGCCAGCATGGATATCCCTGACCCTCTCTCGCCACTTCTCCCTATCGTTTATCGCCTCTGGCAGGTCTTCAGGGCTACATCCCGTATCCTCACATAGCTGCTGTATGTATGTTCGAGCTAGTCGTCCTGCTTTTGCTCGGCCATATGTGGGGGTCCATAGGAGTACATCACTTATAAGCTCATCCCTGCTTCTCCAGCAATGTCATGCATATCTGGTTCGTCTGACTTGGATAGTTTTCGTGATGGGAGGTAGGTGGCCGTATAGTTGGTGCCTTGTGGGGTGTTTCCACCAGGACTTGTTCAATATTGCTCGCAACATTCTAGTGTAATTGCCGTCAAGCTTCTTCTCCAGCCGTTTTGTTAGCGTTCACGTAGTGCATCCATACAGCCGTATGCTTGGAAGAAACTATGTTCTGAATGCAAATATCACAGGTGTCTCTGAGACAAACAGGTAACATTTGCAGATATTAAAAAAAATTAAAACCGTTTACAATAGTGGACAATGACGAGAAGACCCGTTACTTTTGTCTTCTAACTTATTTTCCTTCTTCACGGTGAAGTCTGGTCCCTTCAATGATAAAGTTAATTTTATCACTCTAAATAACAAATGGCCGTTGCTTGTTCTTCAACTATGTTTCACTCTCGTTCTGGTTCCATTTCATTGGTCATTGACTCAAATCGGCTGTCTGTTACTTTGGAATCCTTATGCACTCAACAACCTCAGCATATCCATAAGCGGTAGTTTTATTAAGAGCTCAAAAGCTCTCGTGCACACATATCACATTGCAATTGGCACCTTATAAAAAAGAAACACGTGAAGCAGCGCGAAATATTTATTTCATGTAAGTGAAAATGGATTCTATTCATGTTTTTTCTAATTGCGGCTGCTAAGTTGATAGTTGTTTTATTACATATATCACAAGCATTATGGGTTAATGCCAAATGCTGTTGATATATATATATATATATATATATATATATATATATATATAGTTAGTATTCTTTGGTCCAGTTAAACCGGAGTTGGGAGTAATTCCACCTGGACAAGAAATTATTCATGAATGAATATTTAAATTTTCCTGGTAAAGAGCTCAATGTAACAATAATACAGAGCAATAAATTCTTTAAGAAAAACAACGAAACCGGTCACATAGGATTATAAATTTATTTCCATCCTGTTACGCATTTTTGAAATTTCCAAAAACACGAAAAAAAATTAACAGGACTTCTTCAGATTTTTTTGATAAAAAAAATAGAATAGATACAGAAGAGTGGGAGGGGATTTTTATTTTTTCAAATAAATTTACTAGATTTCTAACCGAAATTAAAATTTAAAACGGAAGTGGGCTTAATGAGGAAATAACTCTTCACCCCTCTTCTATCCCCTCCCACTCTTCTGTGTCTATTGTAGTTTTTTTTTTATCAAAAAGATCTGAAGAAGTCTTGTTAATTTTTTTTCGTGTTTTTGGAAATTTCAAAAATGCGTAACAGGATGGAAATAAATTTATAATTCTATGTGACCGGTTTCGTTGTTTTTCTTAAAGAAAAAGTATATATATATATATATATGTATGTAATAGTTATAGCGTGTCTCCTTTGGGTAAAGGTAAATATGAATGTATAGTATATAAAACTGGGATATATAATAAAGGACCTAATGATAATAATAATATTAATAATAATAATGTGGACTTTGTTGTTCCGGCTGATCACAACGTAAAATTGAAAGAAAAAGAAAAGAAAGATAAACATTTTGACCTTGCTAGGAAATCGAAAACGCTGTGGAACATGAAAGTGACGGTGATACCTATTGTAAATGGTATTCTTTTTATAGTGGATAAAGGATTAATACTGCGACTGGAGGACTTGGAAATAAGAGAACGAGTTGAGACCATCCAAACTAGTGTACCATCAGCAGATACAGCTATTTGGGAAATAGACATGTAATGTTCATAACGATTGAACATAGGAATCTAGGAATTCGAAAACACGTAACGACTTCTTGTTCAGGTACGAAACCTTTTTATTAACTTTGAGTTAAAGGTTTCGACGTAAGGAGGAGAGACACAATCTTCTATGCTGTCTTATTCATTTGGCCCCCAACTCGAGCGGCACCCCCCCATAGGGCGCACGTTCGCCTCGCGCCTGCGAGCTCCAAAAGTCAATCCTTCTCGTTTGGCGTCAAGTACCCGACTCTCTTTTCAAATTCTCACACAAACCTCCGCGCGCTTCCGGTGCGTGACGTCACCCGCACCCTGTCACCGCGTTTCGTCTCGAACTATTATGACATCTGAGTGACACCTCCATCCGCCCGCGCGCGCCCGCGTTAACACCTGCCTCAATGTTGCACCTAACTAACCCATGTGCTGAGCCGAAAGGTTCTCAGCCTAACTAAACTCAAAGGCATGAACCGAAATACCTCGGATATTCCATAACACTAGAGCATTATTAAGATAGGCCAGAATACTGAGGGAAATCCTGGAGAGTTGGGGAGACTTACTGTCTCTCAAACTCCAGTGAAAAATCATCGGCTAACGCTGGTGTAAGATACTTCATCATCAACATCATCATGTCGTGCCGCTAGCACGGATATCCCTGGCCCTCTCTCGCCACTTATCCCTATCGTTCATCGCCTCTGGCAGGTCTTCAGGGCTACATCCCGTATCCTCACATAGCTGCTGTATGTATGTTCGTGCTGGTCGTCCTGCTTTTGCTTGGCCATATGTGGGGGTCCATAAGAGTACATCACTTATGAGCTCGTCCCTGCTTCTCCAGCAGTGTCCTGCATGTCTGGTTCGTCTAACTTGGATAGTTTTCGTGATGGGAGGCAGGTGGCCGTATAGTTGGTGCCTTGTGGGGTGTTGCCGCCAGGACTTGTTCAATATTGCTCGCAGCATTCTTGTGTAATTGCCGTCTAGCTTCTTCTCCACCTGTTTTGCTAGCGTCCAAGTAGTGCATCCATACAGCAGAATCGATACGACCGCTGCCTGGAAGAAACTGCGTTTCATTTTATCAGTCAGGTCAGATTTTCATATGATCGAAAGCCTATCGATAGCTGTCCATGACTTCGTTAGCCGCATGTCGATGTCTTTTTCGGTTGATGAGACACTGCTTCGTCGGTAGGTGAATTTGTCTACCAGTTTCAGAGAGGTTCCTTCTAGTGTGGAAATGTCATCTGTTTGATTATAGCACATATATTCCGTTTTGTGTGCATTGACATAGAGGCCAATGCCTGCAGCGGCTCGTTCAAGATGTAGAATGATTATAAAACTGTATCTGGGTTCAAAAAGGATATTCTAACCATAAAACTATAATATACAGACATAGTACTAGTTTATCTAACAATATGGGAAATCAAAAAATAACAAGGAATAGTTCCTATATGGGAATTAAATAAAAAAATTACGAAAATATAAAGCTGATGAGAGATATTGCCCGCTAGGTATGGAGGAAAAGTTAGCGAATTGCTCAATCAGAGGTTTGAATATTAGATGCTTGAAGGCAAAATATGTCTTTAGAATCAACCCGCTTTAGTCAGAATAATGCTGAAGGTCGGTCAGGTGAAACCTGGGTAGGTAGTTTCTGCTCTTTCAGGTATTCTACACACACACACACACACACACACACACACACACACACACACACACACACAGATATATATATATACCTATATATATATATATATATATATATATAATTTGTAAATGAACAGTACATAGGCAACTTTATTTTTCTTTAATTTTGCCCAGTCGGCTATAGAATACACCGACTGCTTCTCTGCAGAGTGTCCTAGATATGACACTAAACAATCTGATGGTGAGGTTCCAGCAGTGCTGGAGCTTTGGGGAATGTGGAGTACCCCTTTATTGCCATCGCTCCCAGGTCCACTCTGGCCCGGAGTGGTAGCACCTGATAAGGGTCCAATCTATGGGTTAAATAGAACTAACAGCATACTTATGCTAAACTGAATTGTTTGAGTAAACTGAATAGCTTGAAATAGAAATGTTTTTGACAATTAAACCGTACTTACATTTAAACTGCGTGCTTATGCCTAACTGAATTATTTGATATAGAACTGTTTTTCGATATTAAAACTGTATTTACACTTAACTGAATTGTTACATATAACTGCTTGAATAGTTTGAAATAGAAATGTTTTTGACAATTAAAATGTGTACTTTTGCTAAAGTGAATTGTTTTAAAAAGAACAGATTATTTACTTAAAATGGATTTGGCGTTAAATAACCTACAAAGGTTGATATGCCATAAAACCCAACAAACCAAACCAAACCATTTTCTTTAATTATTTAAAACACATTTGCTTGCACACGGCTAATTAACTCGAATGATTATATTTAACGTTAATCATATGTATATCAACCATGTGTTTGCACACACTTTAACGACCTCAAGTATTGCTATTTAACATTAGTAATTCCATTTATCAAGTATTCCTGTCTAATACAAACAATTAGCACTTAGTGGAATGGACTTAGATAACTAATCATAATAATTGATAGCAAATGATTGAACAGTTCTATTGGACACACAGGTGGGACCCTAACAGGGTCAGGGAGGACCTGAGACTAAAAGTGATGATGGAGTACCCAATACTCTCCAAACTTCAGGATGGAAGCCTAACCATCAGACACAGTTTAAAGTCATACACAGGACACGTTTGTTAATATTGTCTCCGGTCATCTGCGATTTCGCTTTTCTACCTTTCAAATTACTTATAATATATATACAATTCATAAGTTTTTTTTTTCAACATTTCACAGCTGTAAAATCAAACGCAGAGACTTATTTAATATGTGATTTTTATCGAACTTTATACAACGTTATGTTCACTGATACGCATTTTCCAACAGCTGGGGAATTTGGCTGATCGATCTATTTATCTGTCTATCTATCTATCTGTAAATATATACAATTAATACCTTATAATTCCCGAGCTAACGTGGTACGCTTGTTGGCTGAGCGGTATGATACTAAGTCTAACGTATAGTAAGGCGGGTTTCGATTCCAGCTTCAAGCGTCCTACGTGTCAAGACACACTGATGAGTTGTGATACAACGAAACAGTCTGTCTGTGGATGACAATATACGCTCCCCCAAGGGGGTTGAGCACTCTGGCGAAGGAATTTACGGCTCTCGCTCGGGTAATGCAAAGCTCTTCGAACGAATTGAGCACTCTGGTATCCGGTAAGGTATAAAATGTAAACAAACGAACGCTGCTGCTGCTGCTGCTTAATACCTTATAATTCCCTAGCTGACGTGGTACGCTTGTTGGTCGATACTAAGTCTAACGTAAAATTGGGTGGGTTTCGATCCCAGCTTCAAGCGTCCTACGTGTCTAACCACACTGAAGAGTTGTGATACAGCGAAACAGTCTGCTGTGGATGACAATGTATATATATATATATATATATATGTGTGTGTGTGTGTATTCGTGGGTGTACATATACATCTCTAAATATGCGGGTTATATCTATCTATCTATCTATCTATGTGTATATATATATTTGCGTATATGTGTGTGTATCTGCATATGTATGTATAATATATATGTATGTGTATATATTTGTTTGTGTATATATATATATGTGTGTGTGTGCATATAAGTGTGTGTGTGTGTGTGTGTGTGTGTGTGTGTGTGTGTGTGTGTGTGTGTGTGTGTGTGTGTGTGATATGTGTGTGTGTAAGTTGTTCCCGTTGTAGATCTTAGTAACCTTGGAAATATCTCTATTTGTTCTTTATTCAAAGGAAATTTTATTAAGTTGTGCACCTGAATAGCAATAGCACATTAGCAGGGCTTAGAACACGCCTTCTATATCCCCAACAGAGGCCTAGGACTCCCACAAAAGGGGTTCTAGCTATGACGCTAAATAGCATCTTGTGCTGAAATTCCTGTTCTGGAGATCTGGAAAGAGTCGAGTACTCATTTGTTGCCACTACCCCTGCATCCATTTTTTTGAAATTGTACTTACTTTTCAGTTAGTGAGTGAAGAACTCAAAACCTTTCACTATCTAGAGTTCTGTGCTATCTTTTAGTTATACCAGCCACTGAAAACATACACCTATGTTCACAACCAAAGTATTGTTTTATGTACATCCGCCTGATATGTGTGTGTGCATGAGTTAGTGTGGGTTCGTATGTGCGCGCGTGTGTGAGTACGTGTGTGTGTGTGTGTGTGTGTGAGTATGTGTGTGTGTGTATGTGTGCATGTGCTTTTGTGCTTATACAAACATGTATACAACACACCCATTACCTTGGACCCATTTTGTGCACTGGTTTTCTTCAATCATGAAGCTCGTTTAAGAAGTTCTCAACCTCACCAAGAAAAAAGAGCGAAGCTGGACATTTTTGCTGTAGCAACATATTACTTTTATATAATTG
The DNA here is from genome assembly GCA_963585895.1 of Sepioteuthis lessoniana. Lineage (NCBI taxonomy): Eukaryota > Metazoa > Mollusca > Cephalopoda > Myopsida > Loliginidae > Sepioteuthis > Sepioteuthis lessoniana. The sequence goes on along the minus strand of CAUZXS010004052.1, from coordinate 3,135 downwards.
CGGAAGGATTTTTTTTACATTATCATTTTTCTTTTTATATATCTTATCTTTCGGTTTAGTTAGGCTTAGAACCTTTCGGCTTAGTGCATGGGTTAGTTAGGTGCACACATTGAGTGCAGGTGTTCCCGCACGCGGGGGGGGATATGACAATCACAGAAGTCACAGTAAAAACCCCAGATAGGAAAATGGGACTGGGGATGTGAATGACGTCATGCCTGGAAGAGATTGGCTGAAATTCTTAGTGATTTTGAATAAAAGCAGTGAGTTGAGATTTGGACTTAGACGAAGCGAGTTGATTTTTCGGACCTGGGCGAGGCCAGCCAGTTTGTGGACTGCAGGGTGCGCGTGCGCGTTGGTTGGGTCAGTGAGTTGAGAGCTGACGATGGACGAATAATCAGCATAGTAAAAATTGTGTGTCTCTCTCCTCATGTCGAAAACCTAAACTTAAAGAAGGTAATAAAAGTTTCGTACCTGAACTAAAGAAAGTCGTTAATGTTTCGTAATTTTCGGATTCCTATGCGGATAAACATTTTAGGAACATTATGAAAGTTTTTACATATCCGTATATTTTACTTTTTAATATATGGGTATATTACATTAGTAGTGTTAACCAAGCCGAAACACTACTGCATAGTTTGGAGCGAGCAGCCGCAGGCATAGGCCTCTATATCAATGCACACAAAACGGAATATATGAGCTATAATCAAACGGGTGACATCTGCATAGTTTGGAGCGAGCAGCCGCAGGCATAGGCCTCTATATCAATGCACACAAAACGGAATATATGTGCTATAATCAAACAGGTGACATCTGCATAGTTTGGAACGAGCAGCCGCAGGCATAGGCCTCTATGTCAATGCACACAAAACGGAATATATGAGCTATAATCAAACGGGTGACATCTGCATAGTTTGGAACGAGCAGCTGCAGGCATAGGCCTCTATATCAATGCACACAAAACGGAATATATGAGCTATAATCAAACGGGTGACATCTGCATAGTTTGGAGCGAGCAGCCGCAGGCATAGGCCTCTATGTCAATGCACACAAAACGGAATATATGTGCTACAATCAAACGGGTGACATCTGCATAGTTTGGAGCGAGCAGCCGCAGGTATAGGCCTCTATGTCAATGCACACAAAACGGAATATATGTGCTATAATCAAACGGCTGACATCTGCATAGTTTGGAACGAACAGCCGCAGGCATAGGCCTCTATATCAATGCACACAAAACGGAATATATGTGCTATAATCAAACGGCTGACATCTGCATAGTTTGGAGCGAGCAGCCGCAGGCATAGGCCTCTATGTCAATGCACACAAAACAGAATATATGTGCTATAATCAAACGGGTGACATCTGCATAGTTTGGAACGAACAGCCGCAGGCATAGGCCTCTATATCAATGCACACAAAACGGAATATATGTGCTATAATCAAACGGGTGACATGTCCACTCTAGACGGAACCCCTCTTAAACTAGTAGACAAATTCACTTACCTAGGAAGCAGCGTCGAATCAACCGAAAAGGACATCGACATGAGGTTACTGAAAGCATGGACAGCTATCAATAGGCTATCGATTATATGGAAATCAGACTTAACCGATAAAATGAAACGCAGTTTCTCCCAGGCAGCGGTCGCATCGATACTGCTATATGGATGCACTACATGGACTCTAACAAAACGGCTGGAGAAGAAGCTAGACGGCAATTACACAAGAATGCTGCGAGCAATCTTGAACAAGTCCTGGCGGCAACACCCCACAAGACACCAACTGTACGGCCACCTGCCTCCTATCACGAAAACTATTCAAGTTAGACGAACCAGACATGCAGGACACTGCTGGAGAAGCAGGGACGAGCTCATAAGTGATGTACTCTTATGGACCCCCACACATGGCCGTGCAAATGCAGGACGACCAGCACGAACATACATTCAGCAACTATGTGAGGATACGGGATGTTGTCTAGAAGACCTGCCTGAGGCGATGAACGATAGGGAAAAGTGGCGGGAGAGGGTCAGGGTTATCCGTGCTACCAGCACGAGATGATGATGATGATGATGATATTACATTACAACTTCTTATAAAACTAGAAAAAAATTAATTAAATTTATTCACTTTCATAAGAAGTGTTAGTGAGCCGCCACAAAAATGTTCAGGTTGTCTTTGCTTTCCGTGAGAGACTTAGAAATTTTGAATGACCATTATATATATATATATATATGTGTGTGTGTGTGTGTGTGTGTGTGTGGAAGTAAATAAGGAAAGTAGATCCGACAGTATGAAGAAAAGCAGAAAAAAACAATATAATCCAAATTTGATGAATTTATTATAAAAGTCGATGTTCAACGTTTCGGTTTTAATAACCTTCTTCGGGACTTGAAATTCATGGAAAGTTTTGTTAAAATAGCGATGAATATTTGTTGAATTAACAGGAGAAAAGAAACTGTGTATATAAATGAAGTGCATATAAAGAAAAATTCATACTTAAACACATTTTCCTTTCTCCTATCATTTCAACAAACATCCATTGCTATCAAACAACACTTTCCATGAATTTCAAGTCCCGAAGAAGGTTATTAAAACCGAAACGTTCAACGTCGACTTTCCAAAAAAATTCATCAAATTTGGATTATTTTGTTTTTTCTACTTTACACACACACACACGCACACACACACACACACACACGCACGCACGCACACACACACACACACACACACATATATATATATATATATATATATAGAGAGAGAGAGAGATTGATAACAACGATCCAATAAATCTCTCCTTCCACTTGGATCGTTGTTATCAATTTTTCAATATAATGTCGGATTACAATCCTTTATTTACTTTTCATATATATACGATACTATATATATATATATATATATATATATATATATATATATATATATATATATATATATGTATATATAAATTAAGCCTCTTAATTGTTTTAAGAGGAACAATCCCTTCAGAATATATAATATAAATATGTTGAAACAGTACTCAATGCAAGTCTATTGATATATAAGAATATATAAGTAAAGTTGGCGACCTTAGTCGAGGGTGACCCGAAGGTTCCCTTTTCAATAGCTACTACACCGAGGTGTAGGGTAGGGCGCTAC
>CAUZXS010004051.1:55000-59794 GCA_963585895.1 Sepioteuthis lessoniana | reverse complement strand
CATTTCTTAAAACTACAACCGTTACGACACCAGCGCCTTGAGTAAACGGTGCGTATGTGACTTTATGCATTGATCGTCAGGAAGCCACGCAACTTTGTTATTTACGGCTTCTATTTAAATTGACGACACTACAACAAAGCCGTTGTCGTTGATTCCTGTCTTCTTGTTGTCTTGTTTTGTTGTCTAGTTGTTTTGTAGTTGTCTTTTTAGAAAACATTATTGTCTCTCTCACAGAGAAACCGGGCAGATAGCATTAAAATATTAAAAGATTCTTTTCCGTTTTTACCTCTTATTCCTCTGTTTAATATGGTTGTCATATATCAAACCTTAATATAATTCAATGCCCTCAGAGAATAAAATGCCTCTCTCTTGTTATCTTCGACAATCAATATCAGAAAATTATTTTCAAAAATAAAACATATCTTTTTAGTAGGGAGGAATCTATACGCCCGCAAGTGACGTGAATGGGACAATAAATATATTATGTGGTGAAAGAAATATCTGAGTTTGTATTGTTATACGACATGAAAAGCCACTATAAAAGATACATTATAATTTCATATATAATTCAAATTTATAAAGGATAAATCTCTTCAATAAAAGATGCCATATATATATATATATATATATATATATATATATATCTGTGAGTCGATTCCAGGTTGTATAAACAGAGACATTATTTTTTTCTCTGCCTACGAAATAATAGCCGAGCGCTCAAAAATGTTAGTTACGAATAGCTAGTAAACTTGTGGTCGTGAGTTCCAGCCTTGGGTCATGTAATAAAAGTTAGATATTCTGGCTCGGCTGAAAAATCAAAAGCGTGTCACAAGAACAAATGAAGTTGGCCGTTACTCCCAGGTCCACTCTGAGCCGAAGTGGTAGTACCTATTAGGGTCCCATTTATGGGTCGAATTAAGCTGTTAAAAAATTATTCGTACCCAATAAGCCCGTGCCGCAAAAATGAATTTAACATTCATTTTTATATTTACTGTTTTGTAGATGGTATAAGGCTTATCTACCTTATCGGTGAGGCTAAGAATACACTGATTATATCCCTTGCAAAGTGATAAAACTCCCCTCAAAGGGATGTTTCATGTATTTCCCTTAAACTGCATCTGATGGTGAGACTCCAGTTCTTGACATCTTGCGAATAGGGAATACTTCATTGCCATTACTCTCAGATCCACTCTGACCCTGACATTTAGTACCTTCTTAAGTTTCATTGTGTACCATAGCCAGATACGGATATGCGAAATGGACATATAATGTTCATATATATATACATAGAACCTATAAATCTCGAAACACGAAAAACACTTACGACTTCTTAGTTCAGGTACGAAACTTTTTATTACCTTTGAGTTTAAGGGTTCTTCGACATAAGGAGAGAGATACACATTCTTTCTATTCTGGCTTTTTCATCCCCCCCCCCCCATATCGTGCGACATCTACCCAAGGCCTCCGCGAGCAAGCGAAAGTCAACCGTCTTCTCCCGAGGCAGACTCAACTCAACTAACTGACTTTTTCAAATCTCCCAAAATCCTCTGCGCGCTTCTGGTGCATGACGTCATTCACATCCACTGGTCAAACTTTCTCTGGGATTTTTATTTTGACATCTATGAACGACACATTCTCCCCGCGTGCGCGTTAACACCTGCACTCAAGTTTGCACCTAACTAACCCATGTGCTGAGCCGAAAGGTTCTCAGCCTAACTAGGCATAAAACGACATCCCTCGGCCATTATATTACAATTGGTGAGTCATGTCGATCTGTTTAAGAATTATTCAAATTCAATAGGAATACATGATGACATATAACTGTAAATTATTTTATATTAAGATTAATCATTTAAAGATATAACTGTGTACTAAGGTTTATTACTACATTGTTTAAGGGCATATCAAGCTTTGTGGGTTATTCAATGCCAAATCCATCCATATAGGAAGAACAGCAGTATTTTTATTCAACCCATAGCGGGAGGGATTACAGGGTTCATGCCTTTCGCCGGGGAATTGATCCGAAAGTAAACGCATTAGTGCATCTGGAGTTTGAACTTGCTTACTACAATGTCGCAGTCCGGTACGTTATCCATTACGCCACGGGGATGCCTCTTTTTTTTAACTTAAAACTATGAGCAAATAAATTATTACTAAATAGATACAATTACTTGAAACTATATAATTATTTACATTAGAAAGGAATCCCTGAAACAAAACAACTGTATGCAGATTCGTAATATTTTATATCTTATAACTGTGTGCAAAAACATTTAAAAAAAGCAATTACACAATTAACATATAAATAAATGTACAATGAACGTAATTCCCTCACCTCTAGTCATAGAATAACTGTTGATGGGTTGACATGTCATTAAAGTCCAATAATCAATTAAATGATCTCAGCAGAATTAAATGATATCCTTTCACGCAGACCATTTCAACAATCTATACAAATGAATTGAATAAAGGGTACCGTTTCGAAAAGAACAAAAAGTTAAGTCCAATATAGAGAGATGACAGCTGAAGACAGCCCAGTCGGCTGGAATACACCGACTGTATCTCGGCAGAGGGTTAAGAACCCCCTCTCCCAACGAGTGTCCTGGATATGATTCTAAACAATCTGATAGCGAGACTCCAGTAATGCGGGAGCTTTGGGGAATGTGGAGTACCCCTTCATTGCCATCGCTCCCAGGTCCACTCTGGCTCCGAGTGGTAGCACCTGATAATGGATCAAATAGAACTGTTTGACATTTGAACTGAGCACAAACAAACAACTTATGCTAAAGTTATTTGTTTGAAATATAATTGTTTGATCATTTAACTGTATGTAAACAGATGACCGATATTTAATTGAATTGTTAGTGTTAGCAATAATTGAAACCATTTAACTGTGTGGAAACAATAGCAATATAGTGTGCAAACAAATGAGGTCTAATTCATTTAAAAATAAAATGGCCGACAAACTAATTGTTATGGTTTAATAGCAATACTCGAAAACATTTAACGGTGTACAAACAAATGATTAATGGTACATAGAATTATTCGTATTAGATACGAATACTTGAAACCATTTAATTGTGTGCAAGAGAAATGAGCTCAGACTTGTTTAAAAATGTATCTACAAAATGTATTTACAAATTTATATTCATTTAATATATATGTCAAAACAGGATTTGGCATTAAATAACCTACAATGGTTGAAATGACACTAGACCCAACCAAAACAAACATCTGAAAAGTAACTGTCGCCAGTGTTAAAATATAAAGTAAGTTATCAATCATATCATAATTGAATACAGTAATTTAGTTACGAGTACATAAATAGCTATGATTAGGTAAAATTGCTATGCTATGAGAACAATGCAAAAGATTGAGGTTTTAGATCAATGTTATAAGTGCATATCAGAAACTTTAGCAAAAATAGAAAAAAGTAATATTATGCGTGACTTAGAAATTCAAATTGATTAACCAATCTTGGCCTGAAGATCAGATCTAATAATTATAAAGACAAAAAGATTGTGAATGCTGGTATTTAAACATATCAAAAACGGGAATTTAGAAAACGTGATGAACTGGAAAATATCTGAACATATATATATCTTATATATTTACATATCATGTATATATATTAATACACACAAACACACACACACACACACACACATATATATATATATATATATATGCGTGTGTGTGTGTGTGTGTGTGTGTGTGCGAGGGTCGTAAGCAAATTCCAAACCTCTCACAGAAATAAGGGCTCTAGCTGAATATTTTTATTGTGCCAACACACAACCAAATCTGTGAAGTGTGCAATAAGTCTAAAATCTGGAAGAAGCTTAAAATGTTTTTAAATGGCCTTTGTATTTAGTAATATCAGATAGATAGATTGATAGATCGTCATTGACAGAACAATTTATAGAATTTGATGATAGGTCCCAAAACAACCCGAAAGAGTGCAAGAAAAGAATTTAAAAAATCGAAAACTCGAAAAACATTTGAAATTATCCAGACGCTACCAGCAATGATACTGAAGCATATGCTGAAGTGTTCATGATCTTTGAATATTTCGATACTGCTTATAGAGACTGGAAAAAATTTTGTTCTAACCCAGACACATTTAGAAGCGTTCCACATTTGATTGATCATGTGTCATGTTTAAGGTTTGTGAAATGAAGGTAGTCAAATATCAATTCAGTGGAAATCCCAAGCTTTATTTTTAAAATATATATAGATGAGTGTGGGGCACGTGGCGTACAAATAATCATCCTGGGAAATGGACTCGGCTACTCTAGTTCAAATCCTGAACGATACTGTTTCCATTCCCACTGCAGTTATAACCTTTAAAAAAGACATGAATCCAACTCTTCTCCCTCCAGTTATGAGTAAACAGTAGGTCAGACTGACCTCTTTAACCTTAGTATGGCAACTAACCTAGGTGAAGGAAGACACTAAATTCCAACCTGTCTTAGACCTGGAGAGGGGTGGACTCCACCAGGTTATTTATACCCAAGTCACACAACTGTTTAGTGTTCTCACCACCTAGGTTATGGGACTAGTATATATATATATATATATATATATATATACCCGACACATCCGCACGAGCAGGATACGACACAGTCAACATTTTAAGAGGCGTTTAACAGGTTTAAATTCACAGTTTTCCTTCTCCTAGATCGGTTGCCATGCCAAGGTTTATGTGGCCTTTCTGCCCTATTATTTACCCATAACTTTCCCAATGATATTAGCGCTATGTGAAATGCAAACAGCTTCTTCTAGGGACTGAACTCG
>CAUZXS010004051.1:37500-50000 GCA_963585895.1 Sepioteuthis lessoniana | reverse complement strand
TCACCGACGGCTGCTTTATATCGGTGATGGTGAATCGCTGGTCAGAGAAGAACAAATACAAAAACATAACTCGTCTTAGCGTTAGGACCTCAACTGCTTTATTCTCTCCATTCAGTTACTGGGGCCAAGGAAACTAGGAGGAAAAAGGGATAACAGACACAACATGAGGACTAGCTTTTTCGTTCTTTTAAGGAAACGGAAACTTCTTGTATCTTTACTTCCATCTTTGTTTTCTGTTCACGTGGTTGTTTTTATCCTCGCACCCCAACCGTCAATAGAAAAAGAAAGAAAGAGGCATAATCAAGAAATACACCTTCTTAAATTGTGATCCACAGATCACAACACGCTCTTTCCACTTCGACCAGCCCCCATCGCCGCTTTGATTGATCGGTGATCTCGCAAGATGACCGATGACCGCACAAAATAACTGATGACCTCGGCAAGTACCGATCTGGAATCCTAAATCAAACATATTTTAGTACACCCAAATGAGATGTTGAACCCTGTCTTTCTTCAGGCTGCCGCTTTTCTGATAATTTATCTATTCGCACTCCGGTATCGTTTGCTCGGTTACTAGAAGTCTACGCCGCAAACAAGGTAGCCATATCTTTAAATTATTTATGAGTAAAGCATAGTACGTTACCTATTAACACATTGAAAAGAACGATTCGTTTTGTCTTTTAATCCATAAGGATGAGAGCATATTCCGAATACAATCAAACCCAAGGGTCACAAACTCAAGGACAAAATGATCATTACGTCATCGGGGAGAAGTACAACAGGCCAAACGCGAGATGAAGGGAGTCTTGATTTCCTCTAGTTGTAATTCTAATCTGCAATACAGCTAATCATATTTACCAACCCCTCCGCTCGGGCAGGATATGACACAAGGTCAATTTTTAAGCGGAGTTTAACAGGTTGGAATTCAGAGTTTTCCTTCTCCTAGACTAGTTGCCTCACCAAGGCTGAAGAACCTAGTCTCCCCTACAAGTTACCCATAGCTGGAGGGAAAATAATTGGATTCATACCTTTCCCAAGGGTATTAGTGCTATGTGAAATGCAATCAGTCAGGTCCAGGATTTGAACTCGTGTCGCCGTGTCCATATCCTGTGATGATAACCATTACACCACGGGCACCTCCACAGTACAGCTAATAGGCCGCTATTTTTTTTCTTTTCATCAAAATGAAATACGTATATAATGATAAATGGGATATGTGAATTAATACAAAATGTAGGGGGACAAATTTTTCGTTTCACGTTTTCCTTGATTCCGTTTTTACTTTTAATAAATTCCCTTTTTTTTCTATTTAATTCTTTATCATGGATAAATTGTAATAAATTATATCATAAATATCATTAATAAAGTGAAAACAAAAGTAAAATTTAAAGATTTATCTCGTTTAAAGAAATATCAGATATAATTTCAGTTTATTTAACAATCCGCTCTCAAATATTTTCCATGATTTTTCTTTTATTATGTGAGTGTTGTCTGTCATCTCAAGTACACTCTCGACACCAAAATGAGTTGTCAAGTTCTATTGTGTGAATTAATTTTTCAAGATCTATCACGCTTCCACCTCAATAGGTCTTTGAAACAAGTCAATATAGATTTCACCAACGTTCATACAAAGAATGTTTTCTTTTTTTCTTTCTTTTTTTCTTTTTATTTTGATGTTGATAAAATTGGATTATTTCTACTTTTCAGCTTTTGATCTTGAAGTGAAATCGACTAAAATATTTCAGTGCATTCTTCCCTACTCATGGAAGAAACATGGACTGGGGTAAAGGAGAAATTAGCAAGTTTTAGGAAAATATTAGTCATGAAAATCATTCTGCTACCTTCCATATTTTGCGGAGTACGTGTTTGACACTCCTGATCTAACCTGATTGATGAACGCTTTGTCTTGTGGGGGGGACTTGAAGGTGAAGGGTTTTGCTCTATGTTTCATTTGAATTTTTTAGAAATGTTTTCCAATTTTCTACCTCTCACTAAACAACTTGATATCTTCTTGTGAAGTTTTGTAAATAATGATGTTACATCTGTGCTAGAAAAAGTTTTTAAAAAATCAAAATAGGTAAGAAAACAACTGCATAAAGACATAAAGAGATAACAAAAAGCATTGTTGCGATATTGTAAAACAGAAGACACTTGAATAAGTAAACGTAGAATTATTCAAGACTAGAACAAATGAAAGAGACATGAAAGGGTGATTCACAGAGAATTGTGCAAACTAGTTAGATCTGACGATGCATATACCAAGATGCATATCCCACGATGCATATACCAAGATGCATATACCAAGTCGTATATACCAAGATGCATATACCAAGATGCATATACCAAGTCATATATACCAAGATGCATATACCACGATGCATATACCAAGATGCATATACCACGATGCATATACCAAGATGCATATAACACGATGTATATACCAAGATGCATATACCAATATAACACGATGCCTATACAACGATGCATATACCAAGTTGCATATACCAAGATGCATATACCACGATGCATATACCAAGATGCATATACCACGATGCATATACCAAGATGCATATACTACGATGCATATACCAAGTTGCATATACCAAGATGCATATACCACGATGCATATACCACGATGTATATACCAAGATGCATATACCACGATGCATATACCACGATGTATATACCACGATGCATATACCAATATACCAAGATGCATATACCACGATGCATATACCAAGATGCATATACCACGATACATATACCAAGATGCATATCTTTAAGTATGCATATTTTGCATTTACCAAAGGTTACGTGATATATGCAAAAATTTTCCTCTAGAATGAAAAAAAGCAAATATTCTTCGCAACTTCGGAAAACGGTTCACATATTTACGTGAACCAAGAGAGCAGATTATATCTATGTAAACCACAAAATGAGGATTTCAATTCCCATATAGAATTGAAAGAGTGCGAGAGAAAAGCCCGTGCGTTTGAGGCCAAAAGATATCTTAACACAATATTGATGAATAACTTAAATCAAAATTAAAATAAACCAATCATGCCTGAAATACGCTGACTGCCTCCCTTACAGGGGAGTAAGATCCCCCGCCCACAAAAAAAAGGTTGTCCTAGGTATAACACTTATCTTCATCTGATGGGAAAGCTTCAGTTCTGGGGATCTAAAGAGTGTGGAGTACCTCTTTATTGCCATTACTCCCAGATCCACTTTGACCCGGAGTAGAAGTATTTGTTAGGATCCCATCTATGGGTCAAACAGATCCGTTTAATAATTATTCATATTCAATATGACCGTGTGCAAAATAAAGTTTTAAGAAACAACTACGCAAAAAAATGCAAATATTAATGTTCAATAAACGCGATTCTCAAACCTCAAAACATAAAATAACCCTGACGAGTCGACATGCCGTAAAAATGAATCTTTCAATCAATCAAACAAAAGTAAAAGCAGGGCAACAACAACAAAAAAGAAAAATGATAAATAATGGCATAAACAAATAGTACAAATACAAAGCAGAGTCTGTCTATTTTTTTTAATACTCTGAAATTTTGAGATTCAGACTAATAATTCATTCTAAACAGGGATGAGTGATATTTTTGTGGACAAAGAAAACAGATTCTGTTGGAGCGTGGGTGAGACTGTCTAGCAAATGACAAAGAAAAAGAGAAAAAGATGAGAAAATATAGAGACCTCTGCTAAGAAAGACAAAACCAATGAAAGAAAGAGGCGCTCTGGAAAACGTTTCACAAACAGGTGGAAATTAGAGGAATCATCATCATCATCAACATCATGTCGCGCTATCAGCGCGGATCTCCCTGACTCTCTCCCACCACCCTTCTCTATCGTCCATCACTTCCGGTAGGTCTTCAAGGCTACATCCTGTATTAGCACAGAGCTGTTGTATGTAGGTTCTAGCTGGTTGACCTGCCTTTGTTCGTCAATGTGAGGGGGTCTACAGGAGTATATCACTTATGAGTTCGTATATATATATATATATATATATCATCAAGCCGCGTTGCTAGCATAGATTTCCCAAACTCTCTCTCCCTCTCTCTCTCTCTCTCTCTCTCTATCTATCTATCTCTCTTCATTTGTCAATATCATCCATCGCTCCCGGCAGGTCTACTAGACTACATCCTGTGTCCGTACAGAGCTGTTGTGGGTAAGTTTTTGTTGGTTGGCCAACACTGGCACGTCCATCTGAGGGGGTCCATAGGAGAACGTTACTTATGAGTTTGTCCTTGATTCTCCAGCAGTGACCCACTTGCCTTACTCGTCTTATTTGGATGATTTTAGAGATGGGAGGTAAGTGGCCGTACAGCCGCTGATTCGTGGGATGTTGCTTCCAGGATTATTTCAATACTGCTCGTAGCATTCTTGTGCAGTTCTGTTAAGCTTTTTCTCCATAGGTTTTGTCAGCGTTCATGAGGTGCATCCATATAGTAGTAGTGACCCAACCACTGCTGGAAAGAAATATATATGTGAATGTGTGGGTGAGTGCATGTGTGTGTTAGAGAGGTATAAAGTTTGAAAGCAAAACGCTTCGCATTCAGCCGTATGATTGAATTTCTGTGATTGATGAGAATAATTAGAGAATTATTAGCAATATATACCACACTATTCGACTTGACAAGTGTTTAGTGAACACGCTTCTGGTAAAAGAGCGAAATACAACATATTTGTAAAATCTTCGATTGTGTAAAGGTCGAAGATAATTTCAAAAGATTTAAACAATCTAAGTTGGCGTCTTCTGATTGGTTGCGCACTTGAAACATCAACTTTGTTAAGCTGTTCTCCCAAAAAAGAGTACAGTAAAGATTAGATCAAAAGACGCAAGTAGCGTAACGATTATCATCGTAGGAAGTGAATATATATATATATATGTGTGTGTGTGTGTGTGTGTGTGTGTGTGTGTGTGTGTGTGTGTGTGTGTGTTTAAAGTGGCAAAATGTATAAAGATAGGAATTCTTGAAACCATATAACTGTGCGCAAGCAAATAATCATCATTTAATTGAAATAACTACTTTAAACCAAAAAAGGATTTGCAAAATACACAGTACTTAATCTAACGATTATAATCGTAGGTAATGAAGTCAGTGACCTGAGTTCAAATCCTGGTCGCAGCCGTTTACCTTTCGCTTCAAGCTAATCGCCTAGGAAAACTCATATATCCAAATATTCTCCTTCCAGCTATAGGAAAATATTAAGACAGATTGGAATCTCTCGCCTTAACAAGTCAATCAGTCTAGAAGAATGAATCTGAATTCAAACCAAGTTTACTCCCCTTAAAAATTGATCTTGTGTTACACCTTGAACGTGGTGGAGGTTTTGGGTTGATACATACTAATGGGAGATAAATGACCGAATCAAAGCGGCAACAATGAAGAACCCATAAAAAAAGGAAAAATAGGAAAATAAAACACACCATGGTGAACCTAAAAAGACAAATAGAAACTACCGCAGGTTTGGATATGTTTACACAAGGACATCTGAAAAAGAGGGATATACTTTTTTTCAAGGTAAAATACATCAGAACTTAATTTTTAGGATTCAGAAAAGAAGAAGAAAGACTGCAAATTCAGCCCCAAGGGAGAAAAAATTCAACAAAAAAACGCATCACATGTTAACGTAGCAAACTTGATGTAGTTATTTACTAACTTTAACTCATGGGAAGCGCTTATGGCGTAACGGTTATGGTCGTAGGACGTGGATTCACCTACCCGAGTTGAAACCCGGAACAAAGCTGTTTGCATTTCACATAGCGATAATACCCTTGAGAAAGGTATGAATCCAACTGTTCTCCCTCCAGCTATGGATAAATTGTTGAACAAATTTGACTATTAAACCCTGGTATCGCAACACGTCTTGGAGAAGGAAAACTCTGAATTTAAACCAGTTGTAGACCTGGTGAGGGATGGGCTCCGACGTGTTATTCATGCCAAACGTACGCTACACGAGTCGCACCCCCATGACCAAATGAGAGGGACGTCCGCGTGGAGTAGTAGCCAACGTGTTGGAGTACAACATCGTAACAAGCGAGTTCGAACCTCAGTGACACTATTGTATTCACTTTCGGATTAGAAAGTATTAACCTCCTTATAATCCCAATTATAGATTAAATACTACCACAACTGTTTTTCAACAAAGATGGTTTCGGTATTGAATAACCCAGCAAGTTTGATAAACCATTAAACAAAGAGACCAAACCAAACCAAACCAAGTGAAGGGCCAGTGATATCAAAAGTAATTCTTAATCAACTAAGAATTTAACAGGACCCTCTCGTGTTCTCTTCTATGTTATAAACCTTACATAAAATATTTCTTTCAAAGATCCTATTGCCCAGTCAGCTGGGGCTGTAGAATACACTGACTGCACCACTGCAGAGGGGTAAGACCACCCCCCTAACAAGTTTACTGGATATGACACTAAACAATCTGAAGATGAGGTTCTAGCAGTGCTGGAGCTTTGGGGAATGCGGAGTACCCCTTTATTGCCATCGCTCCCAGGTCCACTCTGCCCGGACTGGTAGCACCTGATAGGGCCCTATCTATGGGCTAAATAGAACTAATGGCATTCTTATGCTAAACTGAATTGTTTGAGTAAACTGAATAGCTTGAAATAGAAATGTTTTTCCCAATTAAACCGTACTTACATTTAAACTGCTTGCTTATGCTTAACTGAATTATTTGAAATAGAACTGTTTTTCGACATTAAAACTGTATTTACACTTAACTGAATTGTTACATATAACTGCTTGAATAGTTTGAAATAGAAATGTTTTTAACGATTAAACTGTGTACTTATGCTAAAGTGAATTGTTTTAAATAGAACAGATTATTTACATAAAAATGGATTTGGCCGTAAATAACCTACAAAGGTCGATATGCCATAAAACCCAACAAACCAAACAAACCATCAAAGATCCTAACACTTTTGAAAATATTTGGAAATATTTGATAACTGACCATTATTTTTTCAACAGACCAGTTTTAGTTCTTAAAATGCAAGAAAAAGAACAGTTTCCCGAATTTTGTGTGCAGCTTCAATGGCTTTGAGGCCCAATACCTATGAATTGACGGAATCTCAACAGACTTATCGGCCATCATAAGACCTAAAACAAAAAGTACAGTTGGATAATGTTGATAATGTTCTGATATTTTTTAATATTATTATAAACCAAAAGAGGTCATAGATAAACTTTGAATATGTTCAGGAAACAAACTTTGTTATCGAAGTCGGTGAAAAAAACAAAATTACTTTTAATTTACCCATTTATTCTAAAACAATAATTACTCCAGGCAACCACTGACAAAGTTCAATATTTCTTCCAGTTGCCTTGGTATAAAAAAAAGATATGCTTGATCTAGCTCTCCGGATTGAGTTCGGCTGAGGTCAGCAGCCATCTTTCGAGGTCACCAGTCATCTCAGTGGTGGCATAGACTGGTCGGACGATGTCATCCTGCTGAAGCGAAAAGGAGGCGTGGTGTTCAGTGAAGCCCGATATAAGAGGACGAATTTTTTGATTCTGTACATACCCAATAACAGTATAGGATTATTTTATGCTGAGAGGTTAGGGAATTGTGTTCATTGAAAGTCAAGGGAGTTCCCGTAGCGTAACGGACTGACCTCTCGAAGTAAGCGAGTTCGACCTCCAGTCGCGCTATTACGTTCACTTTTGGACTAATACCCTTGGGAAATGTATGAAACCGTTATCCCCCAGCTATGGGTTAAATTGTATCACTGTTGTTCTTCTACATTGGCATTAAATTACCCACAAAGGTTGATATGCCATAAAAGAAAGAAATCAATTGTAAATTTATAATTACATTTTTGTGTAGGTGTTTTTAAGAGCTTTTTGTTTATAATGGTCCTATCGAATAGGAATAATTTTTAGACAGAACTCATTGACTCATACATGGGACCCTAATAGGTAACTCCAATCCAAGTAAGAGTGGACCAAGAAGTAATGGCAATGGATAGTATTTCACACTCCTCAGATTTCCTGAACTTGGGCCTCACTATCAGATACAGTTTAGTGTCCTACCCAGGAAACCCCTTTTTTGTGGGGGTTTTATCCTTCCAGCAGGAGGATACAGTCAGTGTACTCTAAACTCCACCGACATGGCGGTCAGGCAATAGGGAATTTTGCAAGTACACGAACACAAATCATCTTAATGAGAACGGAGCGTACGAGGTGCATACGATAAGTTTCCAGACTTTTTTCGTATGGGCATTTAAAATTGCCGTAGACTCTTGAAAATTCAATATGTTATTGCTATACATCTTATGACATGACTGACCAATTTTTATGATTCAGGTTCAAATGAACAGCTACAGCAGCAATTGGAATACACCCTACTAAAGCCTGATTGTCATAGCTGGTGAATTTCTAAAATGCTACCTGACACTTTAGAAGAACGATATGCAATAAAATTCTGCTTTAAACTTGGAAAAAATCCCACAGAAACGTATGGAATGCTTCAGACTGCTTTTGGAGCATCTTTGCGGGAATCGAGCATCAGTTTTTGAGTGGCATAAGAGATTCAAGGAAGGCATGGAGTCTGTGAGGTATGATGAGAGGTATGGGAGGAGTAAGGAAGTCAATACACCAGAGTTGATAGGCCAAAGAGTTAGGGATAGGGTTAGGGTTACTATGTTGAGGTTTTAAGGGAGTCCAGGAAGAGATTCCGTCGGAAGAGGCCAGCACTCTTCAAATCGGGTCAGTGGTATTTCCACCAGGACAATGCACCAGTGCACAACTCCATCCTTGTCACAGACTATTTGACCAAGATGGGCATCAAGACAGTTCCTCGCCTTCCCTATTGTCCAGACCTTGCTCCCAGTGAGTTTTGGTTATTCCCTAAGCTCAGAGGCTGTCGTTATGAGACAATTGAGGAGATGAAAGAGGTTGTAACGAAGGTCATTGATACGCTCACACAAGAGGACTTCGATAGGGCCTTCCAGAAGTTGTTGGAACGGTACAACAAGTGCATTGCAGCCGGAGGAGATTACTTGGAAGGGGACTAGAGTTTCATGTGTGTACTATCAATAAAAGTGCCCATACAAAAAAGGTCCGGAAACTAATCGTATGCACCTCGTAACAGACTTGTTTAGATAAATCTGCACTTCCTGACAGGTCTTGTGATTGAGATACTCGCTTATTTCGCATTCGTCGAATTAGTTATTTTTTGATTTTTAAAAAATCAGGTTTTCATACGATTTTCAAGACTGATAAAAACTTTGAAGAGTGGCGCTTCATAATCTAAAATTAAGAGAATATTCAAACCTCTCTGATGGCTAAAATAAGAAGGCGCTCGTGGCGTAACAGTTAGGAAATGGACACGGCTAATCGAATTCAAATCCAAAACGAGTCTGTTTTTATTTCATTTAGAACTAATACTCTTGGGAAAGGTAAATGGGTAAATAGAAGGTCAGACTGAGCTCTTGAACCTTGGTATGGCAACCGTTCAAGGAGAAGGAAAACTGGATTGAAACCTAAAGAGGGATGGACTCAGTATGGCTGTTGGTCCCCAACACACGTTAGATGAGTAGCATTCTCAGTTTACGCTACCAATAATATATATAAATACATACTGAAATAGTCGCACTTTTCTTACTCGTACGAAAGTTTAATGTTCAAACTCAACTTAAAAGCCAAAAATTCAAACGTAATTTTCGAGCTCAGCAAACTCCATTTGAAAATTTGTCACAATATCATCTCATAATCGACATTTTTTCAAATATGACCTTGTGCCATATTTACTCAAGTATAGTAAATATCATTAAATAATCCTCTTACTGAATAGGGTGCTTGTCATAGAGCAATAGTTGGTAAAACCTTTGTAAGTATTATTAGTTGTGATTTCACTCAATGTTTAACTGTTAAGTCTATCGGCCAGACTAAGCTTAGTTCAGTATATTCCACTTAACTTGTAACTGATGTAAGAGAAAACATTACTTATGAAATCAATTGACTTGAGCAATACTCATTGGCAAAGCACTTAGAATAAAAGCTAAATTGTGAGTGAAAGAAGCAAAAAGATTAAGATACTAGAAAAATGTGTGTGGCACTATGGAAAATTTTATCACCTAATATCAGGCCATTTAAGGTCTACTGCAATTATTACAAACGAGTCAAGAATAATCAGAAAACAGAATCATTGAACGGGATTCAAATTCCTCGTATGGTTGTTTATCTTCGGTGAAATAACCTACACGCCTGGTTGGCTTTTTGATCGTCCGTCTAGTGAGGACCCCGTTGTTATTTTTTTACACCCGGCCGACGGGACATTTTCACAAGCCAGACAGAAAATAAGAATAAAAAAAACAAACAACAGAGGGAGGAAAGAAGAAAAGACAAAGAACGGATTCGAGACAGTAAAATATTAAAGAGAGGTCTGTGGCAGGATAGATTTTTTTACTCTCTTTGTCTAATATACTTTGGAGATGTCATGGGCACCTCGGGTGGTGTAATGGTTAGCATGTTAGACTAGCAAACCTACACGAGTGAGTTCGATTCTCATTGGGTGCCCCATTCATGCGGCCTTGTGCTACATCTAAGCAAAAAGCTTAGTAAATTACCACTTTGGAGATGTCATGGAATGGACTGAGAAAAAAGGCTGGTGAGATTAGATTATATATATATATATATATAGTGCAATTAAATGGAGACTCAAACTCGGTTAAGTCGTCATAATAAATTTATTTCGGCGGAGAATATTATTGCTATATTCTCCGTCTCGTCAAATGACTCTTTACATACTCTCTCCTGTCGCAGAGTAGCGAATGTGGAGTTACAGTTCGTATTCGGAAGATAAAGCAAGGTAATTAAAAAATAAAAATTAAAAAATCAGAAAATAAAGATAAAAATAAAAATAAGAAATAAGTAATAAAAATAAAAATAAGAATAAGGTGGAAATCAAATTACAAATTCTTTCATTCATAGGCGTGAGCAGAGGGGGTTAACATGTTATATGTTAGAACGATTAAGAAACAGGAGTGGAATTAATCTACTGGTCAGTCCCTTCTAATTTTGTGTTCTAGTGGTAGTTTCTCTTACTTGGCAGGTGTGCTTTTCTAAACAGACTAAGATCGTTTAACTAATGTCTATCTCATATATGATTTACATTTATTCCTCAATGTTTAAGCTATTTCAACTTATATATATATATATATATATATATATAAGTTGAAATAGCTTAAACATTGAGTCACCAAGCACCGTTGCCACTGAATTTTCACAATCCTAACTTCGAATTATATTTTCTATTACTGTTATGGAGCAGCTTTTATTTATGAATATACCAAACAAGATTAACTATTCTTAATATATATATATATATATATATGTAGAAAGAAAGAAAGGAAGAATGAGAAAGAAAGACAATCGCTTCAGACTATCCTTTTAGACCATTTATTATTACTAGCGAGTAAAAAGAAGTGCTTTCGAACTCCAGTCGTGCTATTCCGTTGACTTTCGGACTAAAACTCTTGAGAAAGGCATGAAACAACTTAGGGTTCAATAATACCACTGCTGTTCTTCTATAAAGGTGGCTTAATCATTAAATAACCCACGAAAGTTGATATGCCATGAAACAAAAGAAACCAAGAAAAACAAAGCGGGTCGTAGCGCTTCCTTAATAAAAAAATGTCTTCAATGACCAAATTTTTACCGTTTGAATTACGAAAAAGATACCAAAAAAACGTGTTCATAAAAGATGCGAAACAAGGAAACAAGTAAGAAAAATAATTTATCTCGGAATTTTAGACAAAAGTATTCTTTTTCGTTATATCTAATTGCAATAGTAATTTATTTCTTTGACAAAATTTCAACTGTCAAGCCGCAACTTGTGGTGTTTATACGTTACTGCCCGTGGAGTTGCCTGTGGTGTATGTGGAGGTGCCCGTGGTGTAATGGTTATCGTCGTAGGAAATGGACACGACGACACGAGTTCAAACCTGGACGAGGCTGATAACATTTCACATAGCAATAATACCCTTGGGAAAGGTATGAATCCAATTATTCTCCCTCCAGCTATGAGTAAATAATAGGACAGACTGAGTTCTTCAGCCTTGGTTAGGCAACTAGTCTAGGAGAAGGAAAACTCTGAATTCAAACCTGCTAAACTCCACTTAAAAATTGACCTTGTGTCATATTCTGCCCTAGTGGAGGGGTTGATAAATATGGTTAATACGTTACTGCTCAGAAATTTTGAATCCGTACAAACTGACTTCGTGGCCGAAGAGTTTATCTGCCTTTGAAAGAAAACAAAAAAGGCGATGGTGTCCGTCATAATTTGGTGAAATAATGAAAATACTGTATCTCATAATCTTAGCCGATTTCGACTTTTAGACAATCAACTTTAATTAACGATTTTTGCGCTGGGATTAGACAGTAGTATCAGCTATTTGTTTAATTGATTGATTTTCACGGCATATCAACTCGTCTACGGTTATTTTATGACTACAGTTTCGGGAA
>CAUZXS010004051.1:0-32500 GCA_963585895.1 Sepioteuthis lessoniana | reverse complement strand
CGTCTGCTCTCAGATCGAGTAGTAAATGCAGCAAACTTCTCGTGAACGTAAAATACATAATGCAGTTGTTTGTCAGTAATTTCAAAATAGTTTTTCTTCCTAGAAGCCGACAAAAATATTGGCCATAGCTGCGCACAGTGAGATACCCACCGCAATGCCATTAATTTGCTGTTATATAATATTATTAAAACTAAATTGGACACATTTAGTGTCGATATACATTAATTTAAGAAAAACCATTTCCAGAAATGAGAAGTGGGTGAGAGGGGCCAAGATGACAAGAATATAAAGCATCAGCACAAATGGTGATAGTTTCGTCTGATGGGATATTAGTATATAAATTCGATATATATATATATATATTGTCATCCACAGACAGGCCTGTTTCGTTCTATCAGAACGCTTCAGTGTGGCTAGACAGGCTAGATTCCCGAAGCTGGGATCGAAACCTGGCTGACTGAAACGCCAATCCAAGATTCTATCACTCAGCCTCGAGGAACCTAGAGCAAGCGAAAGAAATTTAAACGCTTATGTATCACATTTGTTGTTGTTTTACATATATCCGTTTAACGGCTGCCAAGAGCTCAATTCATTTGAAGAGCCTTGCTTTACGCTAGTGGCAACCATTACTCCCCGCGCTAGAGAGAGCTCAACCCCATATATATATATATATATATATATGTGTGTGTGTGTGTGTGTATATATATATATATGTGTGTGTGTGTGTGTGTGTTCTCTAACGAAAGCATCAAGCTGGAAACACACACACACACATATATACATGTATATATATATATATATATATGTGTGTGTGTGTGTGTGTGTGTGTGTGTGTGTGTGTGTGTGTGTGTGTGTGTGTGTGTGTGATAGATAAATATATATTATATATATATATATATATATTTAATGCCATGGAATTTAGACTGCGACCCCTGTCTTTCATGGAGTTTTTTTTTTACAAAACAACAATCATCAGGCAGTTAACAAAATGAAATAAATCGAAAATCGAAAAATACATTCAAAAACAGTTGGGATTTTGTAGGAATCTTTGTGTGATTGTAAGTGTGTGTGAGTGTGTGTTTGTGTGGGTTATAGTTGCGTATTATTGTGCGTGTATGTGTGAGTGGTATATAGTGTATGTGTGTGTGTGTGTGTGTGTGTGGAGGTACGGGTTGTTTTTCCGGATGTTATAAGTTGTCTGTATCTTATGTTGCTACATTATTGTTGAAAAAGAATTTTATCTTTTTCAAAACATCATCATTGCATGTCGAGGGAAATATATATATATATATATATATATATATATATATATATATATATATATATATATATATATATATATACAAACATACATAGATATGTGTACACATATAGGCAGACAAAAACTATTTGGAAAAAAGATACCAGTAAATCTAAAACCACACTCACATGTACACAAAAAATCCTTAAAACACACACTCACACATATACAAAAAAAATCCCCAAAACACACACACACACACACACACAGAAGAAAAATAACTGTTAGTGAAACCCAAAACCACTCCAACACACACACACACACACACACAACGACAAAAACATATCAAATAACAAACAGAAGTAAAGTAGGCTAAGGTATAAACACTCTGAGAAAAAGAGAGTATGACCTCTATATAAAAGCCATAACCAACCGAAAAACATTCAAACTGCGAACAAAGGTGAGTTCAAGTCTTATTGAATACCACATTAACAAGGCCTTGTGTCGTATATGTTCTCTGACGAAAGTAACGAGCTGGAAACATACACATATATAATACGTATGTAAGAACAAAATAAATAAATTCAAAAAATGCAAATCTCTTCGTGGACCTACCTATTTTAGAATATATTTTTCATTCTTTCTTCGGACCTACAACAAACACACACACACACACACACACACACACACACACATATATATATATATATATATATATATATATATAATAAACTAATAAATCATAAAATAATAAATAGTGTTCCATCGTCTTTAACAAAACTTGTTTGAATAATTACTGGCTGCCCCTTCAAAATTTACATATATATATATATATATTGGGTTGAGTCGTTAATAATTTCTATTTTTTTAAAGTAAGTTGTACCTACGAATTTCAAACTTCCTGTGTTTTAAATACAACCGGAAATTATCTGATTAAAGAGTGCTTTCATCAATTATTCTTATTTCAGCAGTAAAAGAGTGCGCATCATAATTTGATCTATGATTATACGCCCCTAAAATGGGAGATGTGAAAGTTCATATTCCATATGAAATATTGTGGGAGTTTAGTAATAACAAGAACGTTACTGAAACAGCCAATCAATTCTGTAGTGCTTATAGCTAAAGTGTTATTACTGACCAAAACTGGCGATAAGTCATTGATAAATGAACCCAGAGCAGAATTTGATCAAGAGGTTTTAAGAAGAATGTTTGTATGCAACCCTCACAAAAGTACAAGAGAATTAGCACTTGACCTCCACACATCCCAATGCACAATCTGTCACCATTTGAAAAAAATAATGTAAGTGCTCAAGTTGGGCGTTTGTGTTCCTCATATTCACTGTGAGTAGAATAAAGATCACCTATCCTTAGCAACGAATCTTCTTTCAAGGCAGAGAAATGACTTGTTTTTCAAGAATATCATTACAGCCAACAAAAAAAATAGGTCTTTTACAATAATGTTCACAGCAAAAGGATGTGGATTGACAAGGATGAATTTTAGCAACCTTTAAAGACAGAGCTTTATGGAAGAAAAGTTATGCAGTGGGTATAGTAGAATCACCGTTGTATTATGTATTTTGAGTTTTTAAACCATGATATGACACTTAATAAAAGTTATACTCTCAACAGTTGCAACGTGTGCATGAAAGTCTTCAAGGAAAACTTCTTGTACTCGTCAATAAGAGAAATGATGTGCTTTTCTTGAAAACGCAAGGCCACATTCGGTGAGAATCACGCAAAAAAAAAAAACGTATTGGATTTAGGCTACTCTGTTCCATCTCATCCACCATATCCACGAAACCTTGCACTAAGTGATTTCCATCTTTTTCATTCTCTACAAAATGCCTATAATAATAATAATAGTGAAAAGAAGGATAAGTACCTCGACCTTGCTAGAGAATTGAAAACGCTGTGGAACATGAAAGTAACGATTGTGCCAATTGTGATTGGTGCGTTAGGCACAATAACTAAAGGATTACTAAAGGGACTAGAGGACTTGGAGGTTGGCGGACGAGTAGAGACCATCCAAACAACAGCATTATTGAGAACGGCCAGAATACTAAGAAGAGTCGTGGAGACTTGAGGAGGCTCGCTGTCACTCAGACTCCAGTGAAAAACCATCGGCTAACGCTGATGTGAAAAGCTGTAATGAGTGAATAATAATAATAATAATAATAATAATAATAATAATAATAATAATAATAATAATAAATTGTGGACTTTGCTGACCGCAGAATAAAACTGAAAGAATGTGAAAAGAAGGATAAGTACATCGACCTTGCTAGGGATTTGAAAAAACTATGAAACATGAAGGTGGCAATCATACCAATTGTAATTGGTGCTTTTGGTACAGTAACTAAAGGATTACTAAAGGGACTGGAGGACTCGGAAGGTGTGAGGACGAGTGGAGACCATCCAAACTACAGCATTATTGGGAACGGCCAGAATAATGAGAAGAGTCCTGGAGACTTGCTGTCACTCAAACTCCAGAGAAAAACCATCAGCTAAAACTGATGTGGAAAACGCACAATTAGTAAATAATAATAATAAGTAATAAATTTTTAACTCGGATCAGGTATAAACATTTGTAAAAATCTCTTTGGACTGGACAACCGATGAATTTTACTTGACAGGAATCAATAAACTAGCTGATAAAGGGCAAGAAGCGATTAAGAATAATGATAAAAACAAGATTAATTGAAATTAATTCATCGTTAAATTATTCATGAATAAATCATATTTTACTAAAACAGAAATTATTTATGGCTCGACCGAAAAAGTTTTGTATATTTATAAAAAAAGAATGCCCAATATTGGTAAAAGAGCATGTATGTCTAAGTTGGATTTTGAAATGAACATTCACAAGGGGGGTATTACCCACAGTGTAGTGGCTAATAAGTAGAACTACAACATCGAAGGAAGCGAGTTCGAACCCCAATTGCGCTTTCGGAGTAATACTCTTTGGGAAAGCTATGTGCTCCCTTATTCTCCCATCTATGGGTTGAATAGTGCTACTACTGTCCTTCTACAAAGATTGCGTTGGGATTAAATAACCATATTTACCCAACCCCTCCGCTCGAGCAGGATATGACACAAGGTCAATTTTTAAGCGGGGTTTAACAGGTTTGAATCCAGAGTTTTCCTGCTCCTAGACTAGTTGCCTCACCAAGGCTGAAGAACCCAGTCTGCCCTACTATTTACCCATACCTGGTGGGAGAATAATTGGATTCATACCTTTCCCAAGGGTATTAGTGCTATGTGAAATGCAATCAGTCTTGTCCAGGATTTGAACTCGTGTCGCCGTGTCCATTTCCTACGACGACAGCCATTACACCACGGACACCTCCAATATTAAATAACCCACGATGTTTGATATGCCATTAAACAAAGAAACCAAACCAAACTAAACCAAACCAGACTATTCGTGAGTTACTTTAGCTGTATTCTTAAGGTCGTTATTTTGTTGAAAGATCCAACCGGTTTCATCTTTGGGTTTATTTGGAAATCTCTGATAGTCTCGTTTACGAAACATAAATGAATATTTCAGATGAATATCTAATTTCATTATATTTAAGATTGGGTGTGGTAGTATTAATATAACTTTTCTAAGCCCCTTTTTTTTAGGCTGAGCAACTGTTGAACTTAAATAGATTCCCTTTTAGCGGGTCAACACTTGCTCAAGACAGAGACTACGTGCGAAAGGTGGAGGCCATCTACCTTTCGTAACGATCGCAAAAAGAGAGAGTAAGTGCTGTGTGACTGTTTCACTCCTTGCACCGAAAAAAACAATTACCTTGCGACGCCTTATTCCTTCAATCACCCTCAAAAGAAAAATAATCCAAAACTATGATACTTCCAAATCCCTACTTTGTTGGATTGGGGGGAAAGTGATGTTTTTTGGCCATAGGGGAATCCTTCTGTCCACATATGATGCGCTAGGTTGTCACCAAAATTGTCAATTTCCGACCAAAGTGTGCCCTACTCTAAATTTTCCCTGTGGCTTTTCTTTAAAAAAAAAAAAGGTTGTTTTTCATAAAGTACGAGATTTTAAATAATTTCTGTGCAGTTTATTAGTAACTGCTCTTCTAGCAGGCTAATAATATCCATTTTGATTGCACAACGTTAGAATTGGTAATAATAGAGAAATAATGATGAAAGAATGAACTCTTGTGCTTATTTTTTCTATTTTGTCTGAAAAAATAAACAATGCCTGCTTTTCATTGATTTTGCTGAGCATAACTTAAATACCAAGGATTTATATATATATATATATATATATATATATAGAGAGAGAGAGAGAGGGGGAGGGGAGTAATAGATAGATTGATATGAATAGATTGAGATTGATTGATAAAGAGGGTCTGATAGATAGATAGATAGATAGATTTGCTTTCTTGTATATGAAATTAATCCGATAAATATTTTTTCTTCAGATAAGTTGCACAAAGACCATCAACATAATTCACATCATAAAGGTAAATATTTATCAGAATCTTAAATTCGCCCTCAGCTTTTTGCCTTCAAATTAACAAGTTTCTTCTTCGTCTTCTTTTGTTCTTTTGGCTTCAAAGTTTTGCTTCTACTAACTGACTTGAAAACGCGCTTCGAATGACGTTTACAGTAATAGAAAATGGAATTGCTGACCCACTTTAAATCCTTTTAACGTTTCAGTTCAAGTTAATACTTTTGGGAAAGCCATGACTCCATCTGTTCTTTCTTCCGCTTCTAGCCATTGGTAAAACATTAAGGAAGACTTGGATCTTTAGCCTTAGTACGGAACTTGTCGTGAAGAAAGAAAAACTTTGAATTCAACCCAACTGGACCCTCTTAAAAATTGACCTTGTGTCGAATCCTACCTATGAGTGATGGATAGATAGATACTAACCAAGTGACTTTTTTAAACAGAAACCAAATGACAGATAAAGAAATATGCCATGATTTATAGCTATTAATTCTAAGAATTACTCATCTGCGTTAGTAACATCAAATTGATGCAAACCTTTGCAGTGATAACTCTTGCATGCAGTGACAAAAATCTTTGAAAAAGTTTTCTAAGTTTACACAGCTTTTTATTTTTTATGAGGAAATCAACATAAAATTTCAACGAAAATTATTAATTTTTCTTTATTTCGATTGTCTTAAACGGCAAGCCAACCTTTCTAAGGTTATTTTATATCCAGAAGTTTAAAAATTGTTTTCAGATTTACACAACTCGTTTAGCTGAGGCTGTTGAATATGCCAACTTCATCTCTGCAGTAAAAAAAGACCCCACCCCACTAATGGGTGTCCCGGATATGACATTAAACAATCTCATGGGAGGGGCTTCAGTAATGCAGGAACTTTGGGGAATGTGAAGTACCTCTTCATTACCATGCTCAGTCGGTTGGGGCTGTAGAATACACCGACTGCACCTCTGCAGAGGGGTAAAACCCCCACCAACGAGTGTCCTGATATATGACACTAAACAATCTGATGGTGAGGTTCCAATAATGCTGAAGCTTTATGGAATGCGGAGTACCCCTTAATTGCCACCGTTCCCAGGCACACTCTGGCCCGGAGTGGTAGCACCTGATAGGGCCCTATCTGTGGGTTGAATAGAACTAACGGGATACTTATGCTAAACTGAATTGTTTGACGAAACTGAATAGCTTGAAATAGAAATATTTTTGACAATTAAACTGTGTACTTACATTTAAACTGCATGCATATGCTAAACGGAATTATTTGAAATGGAACTGTTTTTAGACATTGAAACTATACTTACACTAATCTGAATTGTTTAATATAGAACTGTTTTGACATTTAACTGTGTGTAAACAAAATCTGTACTTATACTAAACTGAATAAGCCGAATTAGAACTGCTTGACTAAACTGAATAGCTCAAAATAGAAATGTTTTTCACCATTAAACTGTACTTAGATTTAAACTGCGTACTTATGCTAAACGGAATAGTTTGAAATAGAACTATTTTCATAAAAATGGATTTGGCGTTAAATAACCTACAAGGGTTGATATATCATAAAACCCAAACAACCAACCAATATCCATTACCATCTCTCCCAAGAATGGTAGCATCTAAAAGGGTTCGACCTACGGGTCAAATAGAACTGTTTGTACACAGTTTAATTGTTTCAAGTATTGCTATTTAATACTAATAAATCTACTTAATATTAATAATTTGTTTGCGCACAGTTAAATGGTTTCAAACATTACTTTTTATTGCTTACAAACAGTGAAATGGTTTCAAGTATTACTATTTAATACAAATAATTCTAGTTGATATAAATAATAATCTTGTAAAAGATTAAACAGTTCTTTTTTGTCCATAGATGGGGCACCACTGTTGTATAGCCATGAACAACTATACATACACATATGCATGCAGAAACATATTCAACACAATAAAGACGAGCGGACACAGTTCTTTAGAAAAATATACCTCTCACTTTATTGAAAGGGTTCGAAAGGGTTGCGAAGGGTATTATTGTGTGAGAGGTGAGTTGGAACTGCAACATATTAACCCCCACTCTTATGGCCATAACCGCGTTTCTTTCCCATTCTCCTGGGCTGCTCAACCGGGGGCCTGGGGGCCCAGCCTCTGCTGGGACATGGTTCTCATTCCAGCATCTTCTCTCCAGCTGATCTGAACTTCCTGTCGCCGGGGTTATATAATAATTTGTCGTCCACCTACTTCCTGCGAGCGTCACAATTCGCACTCAATTCAACCCCTTGACAGTCAAAGTCGTCCCTGATCTCCTGATATCTTCGACCGGATGCACCTGTTATTTACACTGGTGCATTTCTTCTTTTGACAGCTTGGCCGGGTCGGAGGTCAATATGCAACACCGATAGGTACTGTCACTCCAAGTCTGAGTGGATCTGTGTGCAATAGTAATGAAGGGGTACTCCATATTTCCCAAGATCCAAGACGGGAGCCTCACCATCAAATGCAGTTTAATGTCCGACCCAGGACAGAATTAAAGGTTTTAAATGTTGTTATCTAATAATAATAATTCAATTTTACATTAATCATTTGTTTGCATGCAGTTAAATGATTTCAACTACATGATTAAATAGTTCTACCTGATCTATAAATAGGACCCAAACTGGTACTACCACCCCGAGTCACAGTGGACCAGGGAATAATGGCAATGAAGTGGTACACTATATTCTCTAAAGCTCCAGGACTGGGGACTCACCATCGGATGGTTTACTGTCGTATCAGGACATTCGTTAGGGGTTGATCTTACCCCTCTGTGCAAGTGGAGTCGGCGTATTCTGCAGGCCCAGCCAACAGTGTAATTTTTAAACAGGTCTATTTCACCTATAAATGGGACCTTAACAGATACTAAACACTACGAGTTAGATAAGACCTGAGAGTAATAACAGTAAGGGGTACTCCACACTCCCCAAAGTATTGATCTGGTGATCGCGTGGACGAGAAACTGACCGTCACTATATGCCGTAGACTTTGTGTTTATGCTATCCTAAGTTCACATCATAAATACTAGAAAATGATGACTGGAGGTGCCCGTGGTGTAATGGTTATCGTCGTAGGAAATGGACACGGTGACACGAGTTCAAATCCTGGACACATAGCACTAATGCCCTTGGAAAAGGTATGATTATTCTCTTTCCAGCTATGGGTAAATAGTAGGACAGACTGATTTCTTCAGCCTTGGTGCGGCAACTAGTGTAGGAGCGGGAAAACTCTGAAACCTGTTAAACTCCGCTTAAAAATTGACCTTGTCTCATATCCTGCCCGAGCGGAGGGGTTGGTGAATAGGATCATATCAGAAACGCTTTTGTAACCCTTCACAAGTCCCTTGCTGTATTATTTTGATATACTTTCCCACTTTACCCTGCCAACGATCTTCAAATCATTAATGATTATAAAATTCTTACAAAACGAAAATGTACAAATTGTTTCGTTTCTTTGTTTAATGGTATATCCGCATTCTTGGGTTATTTAATGCCAATACCATCCTTTTAGAAGAACAGCAGTGATACTTTTTTTTAAGTAGAAGAATTATATTGTGAATTGGATTACCATGACCAGAAAATCCGGCGAAGATCTGGCGAAAAAAAGAATGTAGATCCTTGCCCTTGAGGTCATAATAATTACGCAGATGCGTATTTCTAATCCTTTTGGGAAGACGTGGCCCTGGAGGTGACCATGTCCGCTGCAAAGAGTATGGATGTAACTTGCAAGACACATTCAGGTCAATTGGCCGCGCAGTTATCATGACCAGTTAATTTGGCGTCACTTATGTGCAATATAGACTATTGACTCAGTAGTAGAGTTTTGGCACTGCAATCTGTAGTCGTTGATGAGACATAATAAGGTCGAAACAGCAGTCCAGTGTTTCCGTATGTCATGCGTAAGTGTTTGCCGGATTTTCAGGCCATGGTAATTCAATTCACCGCGGTGATGCTATTTAGTCTACGGCTGAGGAGGATAAATCATGTTTTGACTGTAACTGGCCATCAAATCTACCCAAGCAACACACTATTAGAAGAATAAAGTCTAAAAAAAGTGATGCACTGAATATGAGTTTAAACTGCATCTGATGGTGAGGCTCCAGTTCTGGAGATCTGAGGACTGGTAAGTATTCCCTCATTGCTTCGTCCACTCTTACCGAGAGTGGTAGAACCTGTTAGGATCCCAACTATTGGTCAAATAGATCTTGTTTAAAAATTATTCCTATTCGGTCGGACTACTTGCAAAAAAGAAACTCTAAAGAAACAACTACATAAAAATATTAATACGAACGCACAATGAACGTAATTCTCTAACCTCTAAGAATGGAATAACCGCTAACAGTATGACATGCCCTTAAGATCAATCAATACAATCAACACACCATTTCTGGTCAGCAGTTCTACCATTTTCAAGATTCAGGAAAATTCCTCGAAGACTCCATCGAATCAATACCAGAATCGTTCTTTTATGACGAAATATATAATTTCCTAAAAAGGTCAAGTAAGATCATGGTACCCTGGGAAAGATATATTGATAGCTGCTTAATGATGCTATTAACCTATATGAATTAAAGATTCGGTCATAGTAAAGGCTGGAAATATTTCATCAACCTAATAATTTTTTAAAAATGTCCTACTAATAATCGTTCCTAGTGTTTATTTATCTCACGTAAAGCAATCGTTATCAAGCTAGATTTGGAGGCCATTGTTTGTGAGTTTGATTCTCACTCGGTGCCACATATTTCTGGCCTTGCGTCACTGCCAAGCTAAACTTAGAAAATAACTATTTCGCTGATGTGCATATGCCAGGAATAGAAAAATGATGATTCCCAAGAACTAAACCGTTATAAAGTATTCACAACATTTTGTAGAGGACAAAATGAAGACAAAGTGTGAATTTTTAAAAGGGGGGGCGTTAATTTATCAACATCCTTGGGCGCCGAATGTTTTAATGACCCTAAGATATTTTTCATTGGAATGTAACTCAGTGTTATTTTCTCTAAATCTGACTAATTTTTTTTTTTTGACATTTTGTTTTCTTCAGGTCATAAGGTGCACAAAGTTCACCCACATCACAAAGGTAAACTTTGAATTTTGATTAAATTTCTCCTTTCGCTAATCATATGGTGACCATTTTTTTTCGAACTATAGTTAAAACTTTATATTAGCGAAAGGCTATCTCTTCTTTCCCTGGATTGCTCCACATTACCCTTGATACGTACCTTATAATGCTGAGTGTTAAGCAAGGAGGCATCAAGTACCATTTTTTGAGTCTTTGGTGTAACTCGACCCGGGATTGAACCCCGGTCTCCTGGGCCATTGGTAAACACACTACCCATTATATTAATAAAGTTGGACAAAAGTGATAGGGCAAATAGCAATATTTCCTTTGCATTAGTTTTTTTTTTTTTGTTTTTTTTTGTTCTCAACTAGATTCGACATTAGGAGAAAAGTTTTTTGTGAAAAATTGATTTTAGAAATCCAAAAAAGTTTTTTAAAAGAGTTGATATACTATAAGAGGACTGAACTGTTGACGTAGCATTTCCACTCTTTGAATGAACATTTTTTCTGGAATCCAAGTATCTTCAACTGGCTTTTTTATATCAATTGTCAGAGCACGTGGCACTGTATTCTTTCTTCATTTGGGATGTATGTGTTTAGGGATAAGTGTCAAATAATCTGTGATTGCTTGGTTTGTTTATTTGTTTTTTAGGTGTTTCTGTGTCACTGCAATATATATATATATATATATATATATATATATACATTATCGGAACATATTTACGTATGTATATATCATTACTCATATTTACTAAATTCAATTTAGTACGGCACAGTATAATATCGAGAAGAAAATAGTGTAATCTAGTTGAGAACAATAGTGTAAAATTTTGATCCGAAGGAAAAGAGGTCCACCGAATATCCGTATCCGCTGTCCCCTCTACGTGCAGCTCAAACGTCTTCGATCCTTTTTTTTTTTTTTTTGCTCTTTCAATTTGAGTAATAAAAAAGAAGCAGATTATATATATTTTTATATGAGTGTTGTCGTTTTGGTAATCATTACTTACCTTAATTTGGAACAAGTGCATATCACTCAGTGACGATTGCATTCCTTAGAGTGCTAACCAATAGTCTACGGTGATGCCTATGTGGTCTTCGTGAGTATACTTCCAATCAATCTGTTTCTTAAGGTGAAAATTATACAGGTGAAAGAAATACATTGCAACAAGAACATCTTCCTATCAAATTCTAATTATCTTTTGTTACATCGTATTTTCGACTTAATGACGGGCAAAATATAAACAGAATCACCAGTCGACGAGTAATTTTAGCCAGAGAAAATATCTCTTCTTCTAAGGTGTAATTCATCTAGCCATCGGCACAGATTGGCTTTGTATAGCCGAAGGATAAGAACACTAAAAAGGCTCCCGTTCCGACAATTTTGTTGTGTGGAGAATCCCTTCATTACCATTACTCCCAGGTCCACTCTGATCTTCTTTTCAAGAACTGGGGCCTAATCACCAGATGCAGTTTAGTGTCATACCTAGGAAACCACCAATTTTAGGATGGAGGGTCTTATTGCTCGGCAAGGGATACAGTCAGTGTACTATTAGTCTCACCGACAGGGCTTTCTAACACTTATTCCTCGTAAGACACTTATTTTTTGTGAGTTGTATTTATATCAACCCGTTCTGTCGGCTAGGGTTGTAGAATATACCGATTCCCCCCCCACTCACCCAACGAGTGTTCTAGGTGTGACAATAAACTGTATCTAATGGTGAGGCTCCAGTTCTAAGGCTTTCGGGATTTAGAAATAGCCCCTCTGTGCCATTACTCTCAGATCCACTCGGACCTGGATTGAGAGTATCTATTAGGGTTCATCTGTAGGTCAAATAGAACTGTTCAATCATTTGCTTAGCATTATTATAATCAGTTACTTGAAACCACACAGATGTGTGCAAATTATCTATATTATATGGAAATACTTGATAAATTGAATTATTAGTGGTAAATAAAAATATTTGAAACTATTTAACTGCGTGACACGATGGGTGGCATTCGTTTCTGTAGGTGTGGGTGCCAGTCAGAGAATCCCTGTGTCTGTTTTGGCGCGAAACCCACACAAAGGGCCCGTGCAAGATCTCTCACAAGACTGGAAGGACGAGGAAAGGAAGGTCCCAGAGAACAGTCAGCAGAAGGTAGCAGAAGAAGGCAGTCAGCAGAAGGGAGCAGCAGTCGGCATGAGAGGGCAGTCAAAAGACGGACAGTCAGCAAAAGAGACCAGTCGGCAGAAGGAGGCAGTCAGAAGATGAAAGCGGGGCAGAGAAGAGAGTAGAATAAAAGTCAGAAAGACGTCTGCTAAGACCTGTTGACCTACAGAGGCCGGGTTAACCAACGCAAGAAGATGTCAGCATTGCTAGTGGCTTTGTAAGAGTTTTTTCTCGAGTACATGCTCGCGTTAGCTCACAGAATACACAAAAACTGTCACGGACTTTCTCCTCTTGCGCTTGGAGCTAACTCAAGTCCGTGTTGCTTGTTTGTTCTTTTCTTCCACCCTCTCGGTTGTGTTTTGCGTATCTGTAAAGAAATTTGTAATCCCTCTGGTCGGAGATGAGAGAAACCACTAGACATGAGTAGTTTGGTTGGTTGAGACAGTGGGGGTCGGCCGGCGGTGTATTGTCACAACTGTGCGAACAAATTATTAACTAGAATTATTTGTGTTAGATAGCAGTACTTGAAACCATTTAACTGTGTGTTTACAAATCAACTCAAACAACTTGTTTAAAAATAAAGTCACCTACTAACTATTCACTTGCAAATCATATATGATTTGGCATTAAATAACCCACAAGGGTTTATATGCCATAAAACAGTAACCAACCAAACTTACATTAACTGTTAACATTGTCTTGATATAGGTTTTCGGATTTGGGCTTATCGGACACATCTGAAGAAAATATTCAAGCGAAAATTTGCCTGCAAAATACTTTTCTCACCCATTGCTTTTTCTTTTCTTTTTTTTTTTTTTTTTTGTCATTACAAAAGACCTGCATAGATTTCAAAGTATCTTTTATTTCCTTAACTTTCGCACGCTAAAACTTTACACCAATTTAACCTTCAGGAAAGACTAGAGTGCCTTTTCTTTTTCTTACTAATTACTTTGTCTTGTCGACTTTCGATTCTAAAAAGCAACATATTTTGTTTTCTTCAGATATTAAGCTCCACAAACCACGTCAACCACACACACAACAAGGTAAACTTTAAAGTTATAAATTAAAACTTCCCAGTATGAGCTAGCTTTGCTTTGAATTTTTTTTTCAATTAAGTCAAAATATTTCCGTCATGCAACGCTTTCATTACTCTATAGCAAAACATCTAACCCAGCCTGTTCACGAATTTTGGGCTTAACTTTAAAGTCTTTTCAAAGTGCTTTAAACAATTTCTGAAAATTTCATTTAACTTAGTGTTAAAAGTTTTCCTTCTCTTGCGGCAACTAATCAAATTAATTTTAATGTCAGAATTTTTTTTTTCACTACGTTGTTTGTTTCAAACGTGAAGGCGTAGCTTGAATGATCGAATCTGGGGTTTAAAAGGTACTCGCTTCTGAGTGTGTTGCTAGCTGTCACACCGTGACATCAAGGATACCAAGCTATTCTCACATATCATTGCGACTAGTTTTATCTTCACCACACTCTGTCTATCTATCTAGAGATAGATAGATAGATAGATAGATAGATAGATGTGCTGTCTTCAATATGAAATTAATCCGATAAATATTTTATTTTCTTCAGATATTAAGTTGCACAAAGACCATCAACATAATTCACATCATAAAGGTAAATATTTATTAGAATCTTAAATTCGCCCTCAGCTTTTTGCCTTCAAATTATTAAAATTCATTTTCTTTTGCTTTTTTTTTTCATTTT
Source organism: Sepioteuthis lessoniana (assembly GCA_963585895.1). Taxonomy (NCBI): domain Eukaryota; kingdom Metazoa; phylum Mollusca; class Cephalopoda; order Myopsida; family Loliginidae; genus Sepioteuthis; species Sepioteuthis lessoniana. Next base: position 17,850 of record CAUZXS010004051.1, on the reverse strand, counting down.
TTGTGGGGGGGTTGGGGGTTGCTTCAAATGTATTGTAGATTTTACCGTAAACTTTTATACAGACATTCAAAGGATCATAGAGATTCAATCTTCGAAGTGATGAGAACTTGTCAGTCTGGCAACGTGATTAGAATTTGAATTGCGGGGTTTAAACATCGATCATTGACACTGAAAGCTTATTCACAACTATCTCATCCACGTACTGTTAGAAACAGGTTAGATTTCTTTGTTTAATGATATATCAACCCTTCTGGGTTATATAATGCCAAATCCATCCTTGTAGAAGAACAGTAGTTGTACAATTTAACACACAGCTGGAAAGGAATACAGACTTCATGTTTTTCCGAAGAGTAAGTGTCCAAAAGTGAACATGATAGCGTGACTGGAGCTCAAACTCACTAAGTACAATATTGTAATCCAGTTCGTAAGCCACTTAGGTACATGGACTCCCTTAATAGCAGACCCTAGAGTAACAAGTGTGAAGATGTACTTATTGTCGGGAGACTTTTTAGTATCCTAAAAAAACATATGCTCTTACCTAAACTGGAAACTCGGCGAGAGGAATCGCACGGGTAGCGTAATGGTTAGCAAGCTAGACTAGTAAACCTACACGAGTGAGTTCGAGTCTCATTGGGTGCCCCATTCATATGGCCTTGTGCCATATCTAAGCAAAAAAAAAAGCTTAGTAAATTACCACTTCTGATGAAGTTTGCCCATTATTCCATCAATTATACGTACTTCATCTTTCGAACACTGATTACTTAATTTCAGTAGATATACTGTCGGGCTTTTCTAGTTTTGACTGTAATTCTGAGATGATTTTGTTCTGTTTTTTTTTTTTTCGTTTTTTGTTTTTTTTTTTGAGCGAATGGGGTTGAAGGTTGGCTTTCCAGTGAGATGATGAAGCATTATTCCCTAAAACATCAAAATTGTTATCCTATTTTTGGGGTTGGATTGCTTTTTATCATAACGTTTTGGCCAATGTATTCTTTAGCCTTCTTCAAATCTGTATTGCCTCTGAACATGGAAGTAGAAAGGCCTTGTCGATCAGATCACTGATTTGTTTGGGGGGGGTCGTCCTCGTGGTGTAATGGTTAAAGCGATGGACTGCGGAATCGTAGTACGCGAGTTCGTACTCCACTCGCGCTATTACGTTCACTTTCGGGCAAATACCCTTGGGAAAGGTATGAACCCCCTTATCCTCCCCAACTATGGGTTAAATAGTACCACCATTACTGTTCTTCTAGGAGAGATGGCTTTGGCATTAAATAACCTAAAAATAGTTGATATGTCATTAAAGAAACCAAACCAAACTGATTTGTTTCAAGTGACTAGTTTAGAAATTACAAAAGAACATATATGATATAACAAACGCAGAACTCTCTAAGTTTTTTCTTTTTTTGTTTTTTTGGGGTTTTTTTACTTGTTTTGTGGGGGGTAGTTTTTGCTTTTGTCTTTTTTTCTTTTTGTTTTGTTTTGGTTTTATTTATTTATTTATTTTGTTTTTGTTTTTCGGAAGGATTGCTTTTTTTATATACACAGACTGAGATAGATAGATAGATAGATAGATAGATTATATCATTTATAAACCCACGAATATATTTATTCTTAATTCAGGAATAGATTCTACTTAATAACAAAAGTAAACTTTAAATCCTTTTGGTATCATGGGTTTTATGAACACTAGATTGGTTATTTCCTTTTTTTAGGAAAGATCTTTCAAGTTTTTTTTTTTTAAGAAATTCTTACTGATAAAATGTAACTTTACAAAGTCAAATACATTTTGAATTTACCCCATAAGATATTTATTCGCAATTTAACTAGTAATATTAGATAAACTCGAACAGGTAAATAAATTTACTCCGAGTTGGTGGTGGGGGGATACTTTTTGATATCAGAACTGATTGATTATTTTCCGTCTGTGCTTATAACTCGTTGACTTCTTGATTGAAAGAAGCTTCAACTCTTTTGTCGTAAGAGTTCTAAAAAGAAGGGACACGTTGTTTTTCATTTCTTATGTTCATTTTCTACAGATGTTAAGGGTCACAAGTCACGATCGCAACACGCTCATCGGAAAGGTAACAATTATTTACGTTTTTCTTTTATTAACCCGTCTGGTAAAACTTGAAAAGTATGCGTTGTTTTTGGTTTTTCTACTAATGATTTACTGATTAACAGCGAAACAACTCCTTGAACCACGGAATTTTTTCAAGGGGAACAACTATATTTAGATTAACATTTTACAATATATGTATAAAGGCACAGGAGAAAAAAAGAATCTCTATTCCTAAAACTTTGAAATAACCGCAATAAAACTATAGGAAAAAATATGTAAAATGTGTGGCTAAAGTTATTCGTTAGTCAAGAGTAATTTATAGAAAATGACCAATGTAATGAGATAGATAGATAGATAGATAGATTTTTTTAACCAGGCATGAGATTATCAGGAACAATTTTTGTCCCCTTTTTATCCTTTTGGGGGGGTGCATATATGATAATCGACATATCTTATCTGACGACGACCCTCTTCTAAAACTTTTCGAATGCTGATCATCAAGTTCTTTTCTACCTGGCATTTTAAAGCATCAAAATCGACAACCAATTATCGTTCACTTCAAATAAAAAGTGACCAACCATGAAACGGTTTACTACATTTTATGGTTGGTCAGTTTTGAGTAGTACTATCAGAAATTCTTTAATTTCTTTCCATTTTCCAAATCTGCAAGCAGAATTGGCAGCTTTAAGGTCCAGTTTAAACTAGCCCTTCAAAATAGCCAGAATCTCAATACCTGTTTATTTCTTGATTTGGTTTGGTTGCGTTTTATAGCATATCAACCCTTAGGGTTACTTAAAGGTAAAACCTGTTTACACACGCACATATATATATATATATATATATATATATATATATATATGGGGGGGGGTGATTTGGAAGCGACTAATTTGTAGGTAACATAGATGTTCCAGAGCTCATTTTTGCACAGTTAAAGGTTTTTAAGTATTGCTATCTAACACAGATAAATCTATTTGCATACAATGAAATGGTTTCAAGTATAGCTTTCTCCGCTACCTTTTAGTATTTTTAAGATAAAATAGAATTGGCTACTTGTTTGCAACTAGAGCAATTTAAAGAATACATTCGGGATAATTATATAAGTGCTAGGGTTGATATTACAACCTGATTGATCGTATAGAACCTCTCCGACAGCTCGTCTAGCTCAGCTAGAGCCAAAGCAGAGTGTTACAAGTTACGTGACTTCTACGGTTGCCTGGTCATGGACTGCTCAGCAACCAAAATCTCGTCGTTAAACATTACGGTTCGCCACTTACGGATAACAGGTAGCCTCGTTGTTGGGTGGGCTCTTACCCCTTTGCAGAGCTATATCAGCGTATTCTACATCTCAAAACGACAGGGCGGTGATAACATTTGATGCAAAGGGTATAGCGAGCTATTATAGACAGCTACAAGGTCTAGTACTACTCAACCCCATAAGGACCAATCATGTTAAACCGAAAATAGATAATACGCAACAGAATAACAAGTGTAGGTTATATGGTGATAGAGACGAAACCATTTATTGAATAATAATTGAATTCAGCAAACTAGCGCGAAAGGATTATACGACTGGGTGGGAAAGGTGATCTAAGGGGAATTGTGCAAAAAATTGAAGTTTGACCATCCTACCAAATGGTATATACACAGAGTAGAATCCGTTCTGGAGAATGAGACGCGTAGAATTCTTACAAAGATCACTTAATTCCGGCCAGAAAACCATAGCTAGTGATAATTTAATTTTTAATAAATAAGAGAACTTGCCATATAGTGGACTTTGCTGTCCAAGCGGATCTCAGAGAAAAGAGAGTCAAGTACTTAGACCTTGATAGAGAACGAAGAAAGCTGTGAAACATGAGGGTGACAGTGATACCAATTTTAATCGGCGCACTCGCAACTGTCCCCAAAGGCTTGGAAACGGGGGTGGAAGAGTTGGATATCGGATGACTAACCAAGACCATTCAAACTGCAGCATTGTTGAGATTAGCCAGAATACTGAGAAGAGTTCTGTAGACCTGACAAGACTTGCCGTTTCACACTCCATTGAAGATTGATTGCTGGTGTTTTATAGCATATCAACTCTTGTAGGTTATTTAATGCCAAATTCTGTTATATATATATATATATATAATTTGTAAATAACGTTATTTTTAAATGAGCCATAGCTCATTTGTTTGCATGCAGTTAAATGGTTAAAAATATTGTTAAGTAATGCTAATAATTATTCTTTAATATTTCTCAATGGTTTGCATACAATCAAATGGTTTCAAGTATAGTGAATTATCAAATAGTTATATTTAACCCATAGTTGGCAACTTAACAGGTACGAAGATTTCGAGACAGAGTGGACCTGGCAGTAATAGCAATGTAGCGATACTCCTCGTTCCCCTGAGCTCCAGGACTGGACCCTCATCATCAGACGATTAAGTGTCTAGGTCACTCTTTGGTAGGGGATTTTACCTCTCTTCAGAGATGCAGTCGGTGTATTTTACAGCCACAGCCGACTGGACTTTAGACTCTAGTGAACGACCACCAGCTAACAATGGTACAGTAACTAAAGGATTATTAAAGGGACTGGAAGTTAGAGGACGAATGGAGACCATCCAAACTATAGCATTCTTAAGAACGGCCAGAATACTGAGAAGAGTCCCGGAGACTTGAGGAGACATGCAGTCACTCGAACTTCAGTGAAAGACCATCAGCAAACGCTGATGTGAAAAACTCTCAAAGATTAAATAATAATTTAGATACATGAACTAGGCTTTGGTGTAAGCGTCAGTAATAATAGAAAAATATTTTTGGTTGACCCAAATATTCGCTCGTAGCCTACCGATTATCTTCGTAGGAAGTGCACTCGATTCCCATAATTGAAATCCTCAACAAGTTCACGTAGTGCTTATACTCTGGTGAAACGTATAAAACCAGCTTTTCTCTCTCTAGCGGTGGATAAATAGTAGGACAGACTGATCTCTTTAACCTTAGTTTAGCAACCTGTCTGAGAGAAGGAAAACTCAAAATTCAAAGAAGATGTTGACCTTGAGAGGGATAGGTTCCGCTAGGACATTCGTGTTCAAGCCACGCTACTTGAGTGACGCCCCCACGATCCATTCAAGTTACGGGACCGGGGAGTGAGTGAGAGAGAGAGAGAGAGAAATCACGTATTTTACATGGATTATTATGACTGTAAATATGTTACAGCCATTTATAATTGATTGATCAATTGATTTTAACGGCATGTCAACCCGTCTAGAGTTATTTTATGCATAGTGGTTATAGAATCACGTTCATATGTACATTTTTTGTTTGTGTAGCTGTGTCTTGCGATTTTTTCTTGCATACAGTCCAGTTAAATACGAATAATTATCAAACAGATCTATTCGATCCTGGGGTGGGACCCTAACAGGTACTACCACTCGGAGTCCGAGTGCGCCCAGGAGTAATGGTAATAAAGGGGTACTCCACACTGAACAGATATCCAAAACTAGAGTCTCATCTTCTGAAGCAGTTTTGTGCCATATCCAGGACACCTCTTTGTAAAGAGGGGTTTTACTCCTCAACAGTAGTGGGGACCACTGTCAACGTATTCTAAGCCCCATAGACCGGCCAATATGAAGCAATTCTTGATACTTTTTGAACGAAAACATCTGATTTTCGGATAGAGGCGAGAAGTGAAGCACAGAATTCTACGACTTTTTCTTCTTTCCTAAATTAAAAATTCACTCCAAAGGTAAAATTTGACTAGTTTGTTTTAGTTTTATGGCAAATCAAAAATTGTAGGATATTTAATGCTGATTCTTTTTTTTATTAGTTGTCTAAATTTCTGAGACGAAGCTTGTTGATTTTTATCATTAAGGTTTTTCGGACTATTGTCTTCATCTTTATTGTTAGTGGAAATAACGATAAAGATGAAGACAATAGTCCGAAAAACCTTAATGATAAAAATCTTTTTTTAATATATTTATAAACTGATTATATAAGATTTGTAAACGCATTTTGATAATAGCATTTTCAAACGAGCCTGATCTCATTTTTACCACAATTAAATGATTTTGAGTATTGCGTTATAATAGTAACAATTTAACATCCGTCATTTGTTTGCACACATTTAAATGGATATACATGATATGATTTGTTCGTGAATAGTTATAGGTAATTTCATTTTTAAATGAGTTTTAACTAATTTGTTTACTTAAAAGTATTGCTATGGTTTCTACATAGTTAAATGTTTTCAATAATTACTATCAAACACTTATAATTCTATTCAATTTTAATCATTTTTTGCACACACTGAAGTCGTTACAAGTATTGTTATTTAACACTAATTATTCAATTCAACACTATTCATTCATTTGCTCGCGGTTAAGTGGTTTCAAGTATCGTTATGTGATATTAATAATTCAATTTTGGCTCATAGTCATAGAGTTTCAAGTATTGCTTTTTAACATTAATAATTCAATTAAACGGTACTGATTTGTTTGCAAACAGTTTAATGGTTCCGCGTTTTCCAACGAATCACTTATCATTCAATTAGACACCAGTCGTTTATTTAAACAGTTAAACAGTTAAATGGTCAAAGTGTTAAGTTTCTAACAATTCACTTTAGCATAAGTCATTTGTTTGCACTCAGTTTAAAATGATCAAGCAGTTCTATTTAACATTGATAGGGCCCTATCAGGTGCTAATAATCCAGGTCAGAGTGAGCCAGGAAGCTAGGGCAATGAAGAGGTACTCCACATTCCCCAGATCTCCAAGACTGAGCCTCATCATCAGATTGTTTAGTATCCTATCCAGGACACTTGTTAGAAGGTCTTACTCCTTTGCAGAGATACAGTCGGTGTATTTTGAAGTCCCACCGACTTGGGTGACTAAGATTTGAGGATGTGGTGGATATAAAAAGAAATATAAAAAGAGGACTTTCAAATGTTCTTCGAGAAACTCACCAGAATAAAACTGTTGAATACAAGGGTACTAAGATGGTGTCGTCTCTCCACATTAAATGATAAGCTTTTGAAATTAGTAGATAAATTTCACATACTTCGGTAGTAATATCTCATCCAATGAAAACGATGTCAACATAGGCATTAGAAAGGGATGGACTGCTAGCGACAGGTTATCGAACCTATGGAAACCTGATCTCTCAGAAAAAATAAAACGGGAATTCTTCCATCCTGTAGCCGTGTCAGTACTATAGTATGGCTGTATTAGTGGAGGTGCCTGTGGTGTATTGGTTATCGTCGTAGGAAATGGACACAGCGACACGAATTCAAATCCTAGATGAGACTGATTGCATTTCACATAGCACTAATACCCTTGGGAAAAGTATGAATCCTATTATTCTCCCTCCAGCTATTGGTAAATAGTAGGACAGCCTGAGTTCTTCAGCCTTGGTGAAGCAACTAGTCTAAGAGAAGGAAAACTCTGAATTCAAACCTGTTAGACTCCGCTTAAAAATTGACCTTATGTGGGGTTGGTAAATAGGGTATGGCTGAATTACCTAGACTCTAACGAAACGCTTGTATAAAAAGCTAAATAAGAACTACTCTAGGATGCTGCGTATTATTGCTGGAAACAGCTTCCTACAAAACAGCAGCTGTACGGCCACTTAAGGCCAACCTCACAAACCATTCATATAAAACATACAAGACAGGCTGTGCATTGCTTGAGAAGCAGTGTGGAACTCATAAGCGGCGTTCTCCTATAGACTCCTCCGAATGGACACATTAGTGTGGGCCGACCAGCAAAAAATTACATTCATCAGCTCTGTGTAGACTCTGCATACCGTCTAGAGGACCAACAAAGAACGATTAGAACGGATAGAGAGAGAGAGCCAAGGGAATGTGTGCTATCAGCATAACTTAAAGATGATGATGATGATGATTTCAAAGAAAATTAACAGTATATGTCTTTGTAAATACAAATACAAACTGGATACCTTTAGAAAACACCCTCTATCTCCAGAATATGTACATGAAATTGCATTTTGTAAATGCACATATGAGTATAAGAGCCTGCACTTGAACGTGCTTGCATAGATGTGTATATGTGCATATATGATATGCATATATGCATGTCTGTCCGTATGTATGAGTGTCTTTTCGTATCTATGGTTATGTGAATATGTAGTCGTCATTATTCTGATAGGTGCGAGGAAAAGCTTGTTTTATTGTCGATTCAATTCTAAATATATCCTCGCTACACCAGAAAGAAGGCTTGCTATCACATAACTTTTTTGTTGTTTTTCTTGTTTTTATTTTGTTTGGTTTTTCTTGTTCTTTTTTCTTTTCTTTTTTTTGTTTTTGTTTTTTGTTTGGGGTTTGTTTTTTTTTTGGTTTTTTTATTATTTTTTTTTTTCATTCATTTATTTATCTATTCATTTTTTGTTTGTTTTGTTTTATTGAGAGAAAATATGAGAAGGAAACAAGAGATTGAGAACCACGCATGCGCACGTTCAATTTTCAGCTCATTACAGTAATTTTTTTCCCGCTATTAAAAAAAAGCGACAGAGAAAGAGAGAGACAGAGAGAGATGTGAAAAAAATATTATCCATAAAATGTCGCTGGAAAAGGAAGTCGACTTTCAGGAAAATTAGAGCCATTAACTATTAAGTTAATGTTTTCTAACCATTTTGTTCTTATTCATGTAGCGCCCAGCCAATCTTCTGCTTGTAATTAGAACTTTGGACAAGCGAAAGAATCGGAAATCTGTAACAACCCTTTGCTAGAGTGAACGATTTGATGAAAGGGGAAGGACGTGAAAAAAAAAAAGACAATAATAGCGATGATTTCCATCTGGAAAAGCTTATGCTAAGTTAAACATTATTAAAAGATGCAATAATAATAATAATAATAATAATACAACACTGGAACAGGACGCCGATAAGGAAAACCGCGAAATATTTTAATCTACCAATTTACGAAATACTACCTGGATTCTCAGAAAAAGAGTGTCACCTCGACCAGTATTCTTTTATCCGGTGGACATTTCTGTTTGGTACTTATCATAAATTTTATAAACACGAAATTGAACGTCGAACTGAATAAGCTTATTCTTTTATGGTATTTTATATTTAATGTTCATTGCTATTTTTTTGTTTTGTTTTTACTTTTGTTGTTGTTTATCTTTATTTAAAAACGAAAACAACTATCAACTAAGTTCTTAGGAAGTCTACTCGGCAAACTGAGTTCAAACCCTGATCGAGGCTGTTTGCATTTCAGGTAACAAATACTCTTAGAAAAGACATGAATCCAACTATTTCCCCTCCAGCAATGGCAAGATCGTATGGCATATTGGGCTCTTTGATTTTATTATGGCAAACGGTCTAGGAGGAGGAATACTCTGAATTCAAGCTAGTTATGAACTTAGAGAGGGGTGGGTTTTGTCTGGTTATTCCGGTCAGAGGCTATTCCTGTCCAAGGCAATTCCTGCACGTTTCATAAGTAGCGTTTCCATGACCAAACTTAGGTTACGGTAACAGTCATCATCATCATCATGTCGCGCCGCCTGCGCGGATATCCCTGACCGTCTCTCGCCATTTCTCCCTATCACTCATCGCCTCCGGCAGGTCTTCAGGATTACAACCCGTGTCCTCACATAGCTGCTGTATGTAAGTTCGTGCTGGTCGTCCCACACTTGCACATCCATGAGTGGGGGTCCACAGGAGTACATCGCTTATGAGCTCGTCCTTGCTTCTCCAGCAGTGTCCCGCGTGTCTGGTTCGTCGAACTTGTATAGTTTTTGTGATGGGGGGCAAGTGTCCGTATAGTTGGAGTCTCGTGGGGTGTTGTCGCCAGGACTTGTTTAATACTGCTCTCAACATTCTTGTGTAATTTCCGTCCAGCCTCCTCTCCAGCCGCTTCGTAAGCGTCCATGTGGTGCATCCATATAGCAGTATCGACACAACCGCTGCCTGGAAGAAACTGCGTTTCATTTTATCTGTTAGGTCCGACTTCCATATGATCGAGAGCCTATCGATAGCTGTCCATGCCTTCGTCAGTCGTGTGTCGATGTCCTTCTCGGTTGATGAGACGCTGCTTCCTAGGTAGGTGAATTTGTCGACTAGTTTCAGAGAGGCTCCGTCTAGTGTGGCAATGTTGCCTGTTTGGTTGTAACACATATATTCGGTTTTGTTTGCATTGACATGTAGGCCAATGCCAGCTGCAGCTCGTTCCAGACTATGTAGTAGTGTCTCTGCTTGATTAGGCGTATTCGCTAGTAACGCCAAGTCATCAGCGTAGTCGGCGTCCGTGATTGTTTTTGCGGGGTACCTTTTGCTTCTTCTCTTAGTCAGCTCAAAGCCATTTTCTCTGATTTTGTCGATCGAAGTCCTAAGCACATAGTCTAGACAGATGATAAAGAGGTACGGGGCTAGTGTGTCTCCTTGTAGTACTCCTGCAACAATGTCGAAGTATTCCGTGTCTCCATCTGGTGAACGTACTTTTACTTTGGTGTTTCTGTAGAGAATCATTATCGCTGCTACGGTTTCTTTTGGTAGGCCGTAAGCTAGTAGGATTTGCTCCATCTTCCCTCTGTGTATGGAATCGAAGGCCTTGGTAAAGTCGACAAATAGTAATGTCGCCTGTAAGTTTTTTGCCCGAACGCCTTCCAGGATTCTACGGATGGTCAGTATTTGTGAGGTTGTGGATCTATTTCTCCGGAAGCCATTTTGGTTTTTCCTAAGGATGTTTTCCATTTTGAGTTCTATGCGGTTTCGTAGTAGGGCATTGTAGATTTTGGCTGCTATGGATGTAAGTGTTATCCCTCGGTAGTTCTTGGCTAGTCCGAGGTCGCCTTTTTTAGGGAATGGAAGGATGCATCCCTTCGTCCATCGTTCTATCCTATTTTGACTATAGACTGCGTTGCATTGCCGGAGCAGTATATCGTCGAATTGTCTCGTCTTCCACACTTCTGGGGGGATCTCGTCTAGCCCCGCCGCTTTCCTATTTTTAATTCTTCTGAGAACCGTGTCGAGTTCTTCTTTGGTGAAAGGACCTAGTTTTACGTCTAATTGCTTACTAATAATTCTGGTGATCGGTTCATCCGTTATTTCCGGTGGGTTTCCTAGTAGATTTTTGAAATGCTGTTCCCACAGTTTTATTCTTTCTTGTTGGCTTGCAGCTTTCAATTTTGCTTTGGCTGTGCTCTTTCTTCCACTTACTTCGTTTATTGTTTGCCAGGCTATCCTGGATTGCCTATCTTCCACCGAGTCTCTAATCTTATCTATCTGATTTTGTACGTATTCTGCCTGTTCTTTTAGGTATATTCCTGTTAATTGATGTTGCGCCTTTTCTAGTTCTCGTGCATTTGTATTTGTTGGGTTCTGTTGATAGTTTTTGGAGGCAGTCTTCACAAGTGCACGTTTTTCTCTAGCCGCTAGCGTTTCCCAAGGGACTCTATATTTAGTTCTAGGTTTTGTTGGAATACACTTTTCTGCCGCCTCCAGGTGCGCTTCTACAAAATTTTCATATTCGTCATTTGGGGTGCCTATTTCTACCTTCTCTTGTAGTGCTTCGAATCTGTTTCTTAATTCTAATGCATATTTGTCTCTAATATCTCTGTTGTTGAGTAGGGCCCAGTCATAGTGTTTGGTCGTGGCTTTACGTGTGGCGTTTTTTCTTAGGCTTAGTCGTACTTTGGCCGTAACTATTCGATGATCGGAGGACACACCCTCGAAGGAGGAGTATGCCTCGCAATTCATCGCACTGTTTTTCCATTTCCTGTTTATAAGGACGTAGTCTATCTGTGCTTTACTCTTATTTGCGTATGTGTAGGTCCATAATTTCCCCTCCCTTTTTTGAAAGTTTGTATTGAGGCAGGTTAATCTATTTTCTATCATGAAATCTATTAAATGCTGTCCATTCCTGTTAGACGCGTAGTGTAGGCTGTATTTGTTGTGTCTGTTTTTCCCGATTTGTGCATTCATATCTCCGCCAATGACTAGCAGGTTGTGTTTCGGAATGCTACGTACTAGGGAGGATAGATCTTCGTAGAAGGTGGCTATTTCGTTTTCTTCGCTAACATTGGTAGGGCTGTAGCAGGAGATAATTGTTGCTTTGGGGTTGCCATTAAACGTTGCGGCCATCATCCTAGGTTGTATTCTCTCAATGCTGTTCAGTGTTTTTAACGCTCTCGGTCCTAGAAGTATTCCCACCCCTCCTACCGATGCATTGACAGAGTTTTTCCATGCCGATACAGTCACCAGCATCCATCCATTTCCAGTTTCGTGATACTTGATATCTTCGGTGTGCGTGTATCGGTGCTCTTGTATGCAAATTATATCTATCTTATGTTCTACGGCTGATGCAGTTAGCTCTGATAGTTGACCTATTCTATTTAGGGTTCTCACGTTAAATGTCGCTATCTGTATTGTTTGTTTGCATTTTAGTAGAGATATTATACCTGGACTGGAACACCTACCACTGCAAATATATTATCTCAATATTTACGTAAAAATATATCTTACTAGGAGTTATCACCGAAAGTTTCTGGTGCTTCTTTTAATGTGATTCTACAACAAATTCTAACTTAATACACACAGGTTGTGTCCATGGCTGCGATCTCGAACAAAGCGAGTTCAAACTCCAGTCGCGCTATGACGTTCACTTTCTGACTAATACCCAAGGGAAAAGTATTAACCCACTCATCCCTCCAGCTATGGAATAGATAGTACCCCGACTGCCCTTTTACAAGAATGGCTTTGGCATTAAATAACACACAAAGATTGATATGCCTTTAAATAAAGAAACTATATTAACATTAATTATAAGACCGGTGAAGAACAATCGACAAGGAAAATAAGACTTTTATTTTATAATTAAACTGGACCACTTAACCTGTTGGTTTCTCGTTGTTATTCGGTCCATGATCATATAGTATAGTAAAGTTGGCGACCGTAGTCGAGGGCGACTCGAAGTCTCCCTTTTCAATAGCTACTACATCGAGGTGTAGGGGAGGGCGCTACTCCTTTCCCTGGATTGCTCCACTTTACCCTCGATATGTACCTTATATTGCTGAGTGTTAAGCAAGGAGGTGTCAAGTACCATTTTAAAAGTCTTTGGTATGACGTGACCTGGGATTGAACCCAGGTCTCCAGGACCATTGGCAAACACTCTTCTCACTTGGCCAATGAGCCGGTTAATATAGTTGCCTCTATTCAGGTAGGAGAGAAGTATCCAACTTACCATTTAAGTGTTATGTCCGTTTTATGGAAAATATGTATGATTAAGAATAACGCTCAGCAGACACCACGAAATTATCATTCAAAGGCAATTTAGACAGGAATTTATTTTTTTATCTAAGAGCATTGCACAAATATTGGTCAAATAAAAGTCTCTCAATAATGTGCCAGTTTTTCTAGATCACACATTCGTCCAGTCGGGTGGGGCTGTAGAATATTCCGACTGCTTCTCTGCACAGGGAGGGGTAAGATCCCCCCCGCAATGAATGTCCTGTTTATGACACTAAACAATCTGGTGGTGAGGCTTCAGTAATGCTAGAGCTTTGATGAATGCAGTGTACCCCTTCTTTGCCATCGCTTCCGGTTCCACTCAAGTCCGGAGTGGTACCAATTTATAGAGTCATATATATGGGTCAAATACAACTAAACTGCGTACTTATGCTAAACTGGATTGTTTGAAATAGAACTGTTTTTGACATTGAAACTGTACTTACGCTAAACTGAATTGTTTAAAATAGAACAGTTTTGATCTATAACTGTATGTAAACAAAAACTATAATCATACTAAACTGAATTGGTTGAAATGGAACTGTTTGACTAAACTGATTAGCTTGAAACAGAAAATGTTTTAACAATTAAACTGTGTACTTATACTAAACTGAATTGTTTGAAATAAAAAATGTTTATTTGTATGAAAATGGATTTGGCATTAAATAACCTACAAAGGTTGATATGCCATAAAATCCAAACAAACAATAGATCATACGCACATACACACTCTCTCACACACACACACACACACACACACACACTCACACACACACACACACATATATATATATTATTCGACCAACTGCCTATGCTACCTCACCAATAGATTTTTTCGTCGCTTTCCTTATAGTATATTAACTCCGGTAAAACTTTTTTTAAACTTTCCAACAAAATTTTTTTCCAGACAATGACCTAAGGTCGAAACTAGTTAAAAATCATCAAAAAATAAATAGCACAAAAGAAATATTTCCCACGTTTTTTCATCTTATATATACGTGTGTGTGTGTGTGTGTCGTCTGACAGTAAGTCAACAAAATTTGATTATATATATATATATATATATATATATATATATATATATATATATATATATATATATAAAATTAAATTTTGTAGACTTACTGCGAGACAAATATATATATATATATATATATATATATATTCAAGACTGCTTACAATACCTGCTGTTTCAAAGTGGTCGCTCTCTCTTATATTAACTTCTTTTCTCCCTTTCTATCTCTTCTTCACATACCCCTCTCTCTCTCTCTCTCTCTCTCTCTCTCTCTCTCTCTCTCTCTCTCTCTCTCTCTCTCTCTCTCTCTCTCTCACTTAACCTGACCTGTCCTTTTTTTTTGTATTATTTTTGAATTATACTTAAACTGATGAGTAGTCTGCTTCCTTCATTTGATTGAATATCGATTTGACAGGTGATACTTCTTTTGAACTTCTTTAGATTGATTGTCAATTAATTTTTGGCAGATGGTAGCAATTATCGATTATTTTGGAAAATGCATGGAAAATTATGCCCATGTTTCGTGGAGCATTGATGCCACCAGGTGGGCGAGAACCATGTGGCAAGCCAGACGATATAGTAAAAATGACGAGGCATTCGTGTTAACCGTACAGCCGTTGAGTAATTTTTGCCAGTGTAAAAAGCGCACTACTGGGTAACTAAAGTTGATTTTACGTGAGTATCATAATGTGAGAAATTTTAATCCGTTTCTATCATCCATCGATTCGGGCAGGTCTCCTAAACTGTACCCTGTGTCAGCGCAGAGCTGATGTATATAAGTCTCTGTTGGTTGGCCAACACTGGTGCCCTCCATCTATGGGAGTCCATTAAAGAAATTTGGTTATGAGTTCGTCCTAATTTCTCCAGCAATACCCCTTGTGTTTTTTTTTAGTCTTACTTGGATGGTCTGTGAGATGGGAGGTAAATTGTTGTACAGTGGCTGTTTTGTGGAGTAGTGTTCACGTAGCATTCTTTTGTAGTAACCATATCGCTTCTTCTCTATTTGTTTCGTAAGAATCCAAGCGGTGCATTCATAAAGTTATACCGACAAAGACACTGTTTGGAAGAATTGCCGTTTTATTTTATCAGAGACATCACATTTCAGTTGCAGTCCAAGTCTTTCTTATGAATATGTTGATATCCCTTTCAGTCGATCATCTATATCTAGTTGACGTATATGAGCGCAATAAATAATTATATATAAGCGTGTATGTCTTCTGAAGAGGCGAAGGTTATATATATATATATATATATATATATATATATATATATATATATATATATATATATATATATATATATATATATATATATATATATATATATATATATATATATATATATATATATATATATATATATATATATATATATATATATATATATATATATATATATATATATATATATATATATATATATATATATATATATATATATATATATATATATATATATATATATATATATATATATATATATATATATATATATATCGTGGTGTAATGGTTAAAGCGATGGACTGCGGAATAATATTAAGCGAGTTCGTACTCCAGTCGCGCTATTACATTCACTTTCGGACAAATGCCCTTGGGAAAGGTATGAACCCCCTTATCCTCCCAACTATGGGTTAAATAGTACCACTACTGTTCTTCTCGAAGGATGGCTTTGGCAATAAATAACCTATAAAGGTTGATATGCCATTAAACAAACAATCAGAATTATCTTGAATATCCATTAGGTAAAATCTGAGTAGATAGTTTCTAGTTCTTTTAGGCATTCTAGTTTTGAGCACTTTATGTATTAGCTTTGGTAACTCAGTCAGTATTTAGATATTCTATATATATATATTGTCATCCACAGACAGACTGTTTCGTTCTATCAGAACTCTTCAGTGTAGCTAGACACGCAAGACGCTCGAAGCCGGGATCGAAACCCATCCAACTTTACGTTAGATTAAGTCTCAGACCACTCGGGCAACAAGTGGACTACGTTGGCTAAGGGATTTTTTTTTTAAAGTTATCTATGTAGCAACAGCAGCAGCGCCCATTTGTTTAGATTTTAATACCCAATCGGCTACCAAAGTGCTCAATTCTTTCAAAGAGCTTTGCATTATGCGAGCGGCGGCCGACAATTCCTTCGCCAGAAGGAATATATATACATATATATATATATATATATATATATATATATATATACGCCGTATATATATATATACACCGTATATATATATATATACGGCGGCCGACAATTCCTTCGCCAGAAGGAATATATATATATATATATGTATATATATACGCCGTATATATATATATACGGCGGCCGACAATTCCTTCGCCAGAAGGAATATATATATATATATATATATATATATATATATACGGCGGCCGACAATTCCTTCGCCAGAAGGAATATATATATATATATGTATATATATACGCCGTATATATATATATATATATATATATATACGGCGGCCGACAATTCCTTCGCCAGAAGGAATATATAAATATATATGTATATATATACGCCGTATATATATATATATATACGGCGGCCGACAATTCCTTCGCCAGAAGGAATATATATATATATATATATATATATAATGTATGCGAAAATTTGTACGTAATTTTCAAATTCCTGGACACTCTTGTGTCTTCCATCGGTATAAACTGTTTAAGATTAGAATATGATAATATTTGCAATGGTTGTTGTTCGAGCCCAGGTATATGTATATTTTGACATATAAGGGTACACGTGGTGTAGAAGTTAATGTATTGGACTTGATATCATAGTAAGCGAATTTGAACTCAAGTTTCTTACTCTTACGTTCACTTTTGGACTAATACCCTTAAGGAAATTATGAACTCCATTATCCTCCCAGAAATGATTTGAATATTACCACTTCAGTTCCTCTACAAAGGTGGCTTTCGTATTAAATAACTCACAAAGGTTGATATGCCATTAGACAAAAAACTGATTTATATATATATATATATGTATAAGTAAATTAACTACTACACCGAGGTGTAGGGATGGATGCTAATCCTTTCCCTGAATTGCTCTACTTTACCCTTGATCCCTACTGCTGAGTGTTAAACAAGGAGGCATCAAGTACCATTTCTTGAGTTTTTGGTATGACTCGACCTGGGATTGAACCTTGGTCTCCCAGGCCATTGGCGAAAACTCTACCCACTCGACCAATGGTAGCTTATATATATATATATATCATCATATCGCGCTGGTAGCACGGATATCCCTGACCCTCTCTCGCCACTCCTCCCTATCGTTCATCGCCCTAGGTAGGTCTTCAGGACAACATCCCGTATCCTCACATAGCTGCTGAATGTATGTTTGTGCTGGTCGTCCTGCTTTTGCACGGCCATGTGTGGGGGTCCATAAGAGTACATCTCTTATGAGTTCGTCCCTGCTTCTCCAGCAGTGTCCTGCATGTCTGGCTCGTTTAACTTGAATAGTTTTCGTGATAGGAGGCAGGTGGCCGTACAGTTGGTGTCTTGTGGGGTGTTGCCGCCAGGACTTGTTTAAGATTGCACGTAG